>SWEM01000128.1:0-67192 GCA_019593585.1 Nitzschia palea | reverse complement strand
ATCCTCGAGGGAGCGTAACCATGCCTTGCAGACATTGGGCATTGGACCAGCAGCTCATTTAATTCGTGATGCCGTCTTAGGGAGAAAAAATCAACGGGAGAATGGTTTGATCCCTACCAAAATCCTCATCAACCCATTCGCAATATCACATCCCTCCTTTGTTCCCGCCTCATTGCTCATCGATGGATGAATCGTTTATTACGAGCGACTGCCTGGATCCTGGCCATTTTATCCTTTATTGAGCCACCTTCTTGGTGTCGTCGTCCTGATCCGAAAACTATAGACTTGCCGATAGTCCACAACTCACTATCAATATTCAATACTACCAGCTCTACGAATCAAGAGTTTGGAACGTGTGGTATTCTCTTACGGGCTCGTGGTACAGCCGTGGATGGTACCGAAAATGTACAATTATATCCCAACTCGTCTTCCATGTGGGTTACACCAACCCAAGCTCATCATATCGAAGCCGGGTGTTTGGGAATCCTTTTCTTCTTTCTCTTGTTACAATTTGGTAAAGATGGAATGGATTGGAAGAAGCATTTTTTTCATTTCGGATCGGGTGCCCGCCGACTTTATTCCTTGCGTTGGATACTCTTGATGGCATTGGTTCTTGGTCTGTGCATGAATGATACCACGTATAGCCCCTTTCTCCGATTGGTGCTGTTGGGTACATATCTCCAAACATTTCAAAAAGAACTAGACTCGTTGGCTCGAATGGTAAGTGCTGTTGGATTCCCCCGGTACGAGTCGTCCACCGAAAAAAATCCAATAAACACAAGGAATGCCATATCCCTCACCAATACTAATTCTGCCATTCCAAACAACAACAACAACAACAACAACAAAAGCTTCCTCAAGTCTCTGTTATATTATCAGTGTTGGCCGTGCTCATTCTTTTCTATGGATGGTTTGGTGTGGTGGTCTTTTACAATACGGAACAAGGAAGACGAGACTTTTCCAACTTGATGGAAGGATGTTGGACCATGTGGATTTGTGTCACTACGGCCAACTACCCCGACGTCATGATGCCTTCGTATAATGACAATCGACTGGCTGGATTATTCTTTGTTTCCTACATGATCCTTTCCTTCTTTTTGCTCATGAATTTGATTTTGGCTTCCGTTGTCAATGCCTATGATGAAGCCATTCAACAACGAAAGGAATTTCGCAAGGAAAATGCCTTGGAAAATTTAACACGGGCCTTTCGCTTGATGGATCCCCAAAATACGGGAAAGATTGATCGAAGTACCATCATGGCCCTCTTTCTCATTCTCAATGAAGATTATCCTGAAATTCGACGATTGTCCAACGATGAAACCAAGTTACTCTTTGCTATATTGGATAAAAGTGGCACTTCGGATATATCTCTCCAAGAATTTCAAGACTTTGGTAGTGTCATGCTTTTGGAATTTACCAAGGAATCTGGTACGGAATATAAATGCAAACATCTGCATTCCACCATCGCACGCAAAACGTGCCTGACTTTTTTCTTGATCGATTTCCGCCCCTCAACCCTTGTGTTCTAAACCTCCCTCTCAGATTACTATACGTTTGTTCAGCAACGCTTTCCAAGAATTTATGCCTCCGAGCAATATCAGCGCTTGTGCCGCGTTGTACACTCGACAACCTTTGAATATCTTGTGGACATTGTCCTAGTTCTCAACGCAGTGGTGATTGCAGTTCAATCGTATCCAGAGTTGACTGGTCAAAACGTGGAACTCAATCCACACTATTCCAATGGGTATATCGATACCAAGGCAGAACTATTCGAAACGTGCTTTACTTGTCTTTATGTCATCGAAGTATGGTTGAAGATCATGGTGGATGGATGGAGAAGGTATAGTGAGTCGATGCGTAACAAGTTTGATCTGACTATTACCATTGCCGCTGTTGCTGCCACTGCCTATGTCTACTACCCCAATGCCTACAGTGACAGTCGCTTGGTTCGACTAGTTGTCATGGCTCGTGTGTTGCGTTTGGGACGATTGATGATGACTGTTCGAGCCTTTCAAGTGCTGGGAACAATTACGGCGGAAATTTTGCCAGCAGCTCTGGATGTGATACTTTTGCTATTCTTCCTCATGTACTTTTTCGCTGCAATGGGAATGATCCTCTATGGAGGTTTAATCACCCGAGACCCAGATAATCCCTTGTCCAAGACAATCTTGGGGAACGCCTTTTCGGACAATCAATATTGGGGCAACAATTTTAACGACATGATGTCAGGGATGAACGTTCTTTTCAATCTACTGGTGGTCAATAATTGGACGAATTGTGAAATTGGGTTTGAGGCTGTGACGGGAGGCTTATGGGTGAGACTATATTTCTTATCCTTTCATGTACTGGGGGTAATTCTAGTGAACAACTTGGTGGTTGCCTTCATCATCAATGCGTACTTGGTCCAACTCAAGGGAATACGCTCCTCCAACTCGGAGGATGTTGTCCCCGGACAAGCAATCATTACCGGCGAACGAGCATTTTTTGATGCGTCTGAAATTACAGGCACGAGAACGGGTACATCTGGCGGTTATTACGCCAGGCTTCGAGCTGTTCATGCGGACGTGGAAATTGATGAACGCCAAAGCTTGCGACGATTGTTTACGCAAAGCAGCAATGATGAATCCATCTAGAGTGGGGAACACGTAGAGTGCAACCCTTCTTATTGGAAGTACAGCCGAAACCGATCGCACTACATTCCCAAATCAACCAATTTTTACGCAAACGCCTAACTATAGTGCAATAACATTCAACTGTGATGAACTTGAGTTTGCACTTCATCGATGCGAAGCTTTGCTGAGGATGAAGACATATGCTCTTGTTCCCACTGGAGAGTACCAAAGGGTAGATGTTATTGATCCTGATTACTCACATCCTCTCCTCACATTCGATACAAAACCAGATATAAAAAATGGGAGCTTCAAGCGAAAAGCGCCTTCATGTCATCAGCTGTCAACATTTTCAATGAAGCGGCATCTCTGTGGGTTTGAGGAAAACGGAAGTTAGTAAATCGATCATATAGTCCAGTCGACAAACGATCGTCATTCGCGGCGGTGGAGTTCTTACCTGCCGACGGTACCGTCAAATACCAATCTCTTTTTCTCCTGTAATTGCAATACTCGCTCTTCCACGGTACCTTCCGCTATAAATCGGATGGCTCGAATAGGGCGATGTTGTCCCAGACGATGTGTACGATCGATTGCCTGCATTTCAGCAGCACTGTATTTATTGTTCGACAAAAATGTGCGTTGAGTCATGTCCAAGGCGCCTAGTGGATGAATCAAGCAACGGAAAAACTTACGGATTCCACCAAGGGTCCAAGAGGTAGGCTTCATTCGCCACCGTCAAGTTCAACGCCACACCCCCGGCCTTTAGAGACATCAGAAGAACACGTACGGTATGATCTTCTCGAAAACATTTCAACGCTTCATCTCTTGATTGCACATTCATCCCTCCGTGAATGATCCTCACACCAAGACCCAAGTCTTGCAAACAAGGGTCAGAATGTAGCCTCCAACGAACAAGGTCAAGCATGTTCACAAACTGAGAGAATACAAGTGCCTTGCTACCAGGACGATGCTGTCTCATCTGCACAAGCTCTTCCACCAGGGCTTCAACCTTTGTCGATGTGGCGAATTCCGCCAAGTTAATTCGCCGCAGAATGGAACCACTGGATACATGTGACATATCCTTGAGCGACGGCATTCCAGCCGTGTCACTCCCTGTCTCTTGGGAAACCGCGAGCACGCTGTCGTCTACAAGATCACAACTTTCTTGATTCAAATCAATACTAAATGGTGCCCTGCAAGACGGACAGTGCGTCCCTCCTTGATCTAGTCCATCATTGTCAAGAGATGGCGTCATGTAGTCAAGAACACAACTACGACAAAAGGCTGAACCACAACACGCACTCACCACACGATCGGTGGGAGGTTCATTGCAAAGCTCACAGTCAATAGTTCCGTTGGCGACTGCAGGAGCATTCGGTGCCGAGAATACTCCCGTGTTCTTCTTGGAATAGACAATAAGGTAAGGATGATCCACTGCCTGCCTCATTTTTGTCAGCAGATCAAAAATGTGAGCATAGTTATTCAGGAGTGTCCCTTGAGTTACATAGTCATCGAATGATGACTTGGTCTGGGTGTACAGAGCGTTGTAGAAATCTTCTTCTATGGGATGCAATCGTACAGGTCGGATTTGAACGACTCGAGGTGGTAGGTTCATGTCTTCTGCCCTACTTTGCTTGGTCCTACGAATGAGACTCTTATCAAGCACTTCGCATTTCAGCTTCATCATGGCACGTCTTCCGTCGCCCTGGTAGCCTGCTCGCTGAATAGGGTTGAGTACATGCTTGTTGAAGTACGAGAAGTGCTGAATCGTGCCATGCCCGCAATCTTGGCATTTGCCATTCAGCATTCTGTAATGCACACTTTTGCAACTGCAACCATCCTTTCGACAAAAGTAGTGTGCCATCGGGTCAATCCTGAGGAATCGAATCAACGAGTAGAGTTCACCGACACGATTCTGAAGTGGTGTACCAGATAAGCACCATCGATGGATGGAAGTCAAAGAGAAAGCCGCAGCAGCGGTTTGGCTAGCACGAGACTTGATCATGTGTGCTTCGTCCAGCACAACACGCCACCAGCACATTGTGTGAAGTACACTAGCACGTGAACCCTCCATGGCGTCTTTCATGAGTTTGTCAAGATCGATTCCTTCCAAAGGATCACGGTCTTCTTCATCCACGTCGGAGCTTTCTTCATCAGTGGAACTGTCATCAGGAGGCGGCGTTGTTTTTCTTCCTTTTTGTTGTCCATTTCTTTTACCCTTCCCCTTACCACCCTCCTTCTTGGGTCCCTTTCCGTTTTTCTTCGTGTTTGCTTTTGCTCTTGTAAGAGCTAAAGCTTGTTTCTTCTTGGCTCTTAAAATAGCTACTTCGTCTTCTGACTGACTGTCGCTGGACTCAGAGTTATAAGCTTTTGTTTGCTTGCGAGTAGTCTTGGTTATGGGTGGCACGTCTAAGGAACTGTCATCTCCACTGGCATTGGTAGAAGTTTCGGTCCCCTGAGAGGCTTCAGAGTCGGTCGAATCACCTCCTCCCCATTGTTTTGCTGAAGCAGACATCCGCTTCGCTGCAGAAGCCGCTGCAGAGCGCCTGGGCCTCGGTGAGTTCACATCGACGTCAGATTCGACCGAAAGGTCGCTATCACTGTCATATTTGCGTGTACTACGGGCGCGTACTGTCTTCTTGGTTTTCTCGGTTGTCATTGGTTTCATTGACCTTTTCGTTTTGCTCTTCGTTGTGGTTTTGGCGAAGGATTTTTTGACAACTGTACTTGGACTCTTCTTTTGTTTCCTTCCCTTGCTTCCACCTCTTCCTCCATGCCCTGTGCCCCGATTGTGCCGGTCGGCTGTTCGATGTTGTCGTGCTTGGGCTTCCGTTCGCTGCGCACTTTCTCCACAGAAATATTTGAGGTGGACCCTCAGCTTATCAATCTTATAACTGCCTCCACAATTCGGGCATTTCACTTTGTTGGGAGACACCATTTTTCTAAAGTCGGCTTCAATAACTTGATAAGTTGTCAACACAACATCGTATTTGCAGAGAAGCTCACGGGGGAACTCTTGTGCACGATTTGTTCCGTGATAGCAACAAACGGTCAAGGCATTTTCATCTGTAAATTTCTTGATCTCTTCTCTCCATTGGTACAAGGCTATGACGGGACATATGACGAGCGTGCCGCCACGTGCACCCATGGACGCTCCTTTGGTTGCTTGCTTTGGTGCAATCAACTTCTTGGGAACATTGCATTTTTCCATTTCAGACTTCCAAGTCTCAAGGCTATCATTCCAGAGTTTCTCTTCGCGTAGACGATCCTCCAAATCAGGAGCGCCCGGAGGATGCTTTGCACCTGGTTTCGTCCATTGAAGCTTAGGACGATTGCTTAGAATGGTGGTGATGGTTTGCAGGGTTTTCCCCATACCCTAACAGATGAGCAAAGAGGGTCAACTGTAAGCTTCGTAATTCCGAGAGCTGCTTTCCATCATTATCAACTGTGAATACGTACCATTTCGTCAGCCAGAATTCCTCCTCGTATGTCAGGAACATGCAACTCTTGATGTACCATCCAGCTGAAGCCTTCGACTTGAAATGGAAGAAGGATAGCGCTAAGGCCATTCGGAGGAGGTAGTATCTCCCCTTGGAAGTTGACCTGTACCAATTCGTCCGGCTCGAGTTCTTGATTTTCCTTGTCAACAAGAAACGTACTCTCCTCGATTCGTTCAAGTATGGCCTGTCGATCAATCTTCTTGATCCGACGCCACCCAGAAACGTCTTGAATTTTCTTTATTTCTTTTGGGAATGTAGTGCATTGGAGATGGCGGTACACAGTGAAGCCAGGCTTTCCACGGAAGAGTGGACACTCGGCTATGCGAAGAAACCCTTTGGCGATGCGTTCATCGCAGCCACGACAAGCCGCTCGGCCAGTGGGAGCATACTCTACCCGATAGGGCATATCTTTGAGATCATCACTGTCTGTCTCGGAAGCTCGAATCATATCGTCGTCGTCGTCTTGGGCCTCCGGGCCTTTGTCAGTTTTCAATTTCGTGTTTCTCTCGTTGGAAGGGCGTTTGAGGGAGGAGAGTGGTGGATCATCCATGACATCACTATCTTCTTCTTCATCTTCTTCTTTGTTATCTTTTTCTTCCTCAATTTTTGCTACCTGGTCGACTGGTGCTTCCTCGAGAAGAGTACGCAAGAGTTGTTGCTCACTCTCAGATAATTCCGAGAATCCTTCCATTTCTCTTGCGCTCGTTGGATCGATCGACTCTTTGGCACAGGTCACATGGTACCACAAACGTTTGGTATCGGCCAGCTGAATGCGCAAGATATTCTTTGCAATGAGTTGTAAGCAATGTCTGCATTTGGAGGAAGACGAGGGGGCAACCTGGACTCGAAAACGAGCCGCGTCATTGGAATTGGAACCAAAGTATTTGGATTCCGTGGCACTTGTAGCGCTTTCCACCGGGACAGTGTCCCTCTCCGCCTTTCCGAGGTCTACAGAGGTGCGCTGTCGCTTTTCAGATTTCTCCGTGGATTCTACTTCCGAGGACAATTCATTCCCTGAAACTTCCAATGCAATCGTGGGAGACGGCGTCACTCGTACTCGTTTCGATTTTCGTCGTTGCGAAGCCGGAGGGCTAGAAGGAGGCAGCGAAACGTGGGTAGGAGCGACGATACAACGAGTGTTACTTATTTGGAGCTTCACCAGGATGCCATCGTGACGGGGAGTCGAACTACCAGGGGGAATGAACTCCAAACCCACTCCCAACACTGTACCGCTTTCATGGAGTTCAGTCAATTCATTCTTGGGGCCATCAGCACGAGAGACCATGACTTGAGTTCCAATCTCGAATGTAGGTTGTTCTTCCATCTTCAAGGATTCTTCACACACTGAGCGATACAGACCCAAGTCTTTGTTGTCTTGTTCAACAAAAAAGAATGAAAAGATGCTGCCGACTTCATCTCAGAGCGAGTGCTGCATTGGCGGGTGTGTCATTATGTGAACCAACCAGCTCATCGTGGCGGGAAGGGCTTGGAGGTACCTTACCTGATACACGTACCTACCAACGTTAGTAGGAAACAAGGAGAAGAACTAACTGTAAGAACTTGCAGTTACCAGTTACCGGTAGTTAATACTAGTACCTGGTATGATAGATACTTGTACTTCGCATTTAGGTACTTGCACTTTGACTCAAAAGTAATGCACATCTTTCTAATTATAGTGCTACCGTTGTTTTGAGTTGCTCATTGGAATCATCAAGGCAAAGTCGAGCATCATCCGTCCAACCCGCCTTCAAGCCACCATAATATTATTGATGAATCGATTCGCCTGTATTAACAGTAACGTCGACGTTTCCAAATTCATCCGTCGATGTTTCCAAATTCATACATCAGAACGCCAGCAACATCAATTAAACATTGCCCTCATGTCATCAGCCGTTAACAAATTCCAGGATGCAGCATCTCTTTGGAGCAATGACAAAGGCAGACAACTACTTAGTCATGGTCGCCAAATGAACATGATCGCGACGGCTAGGGTGAACCTACCTTCCAACGGTACCGTCAAACACCAATCTTTTCTTCTCCTGTAATTGCAATACTCGCTCGTCCACCGTTCCTTCCGCAATAAATCGGACAGCACGAACAAGGCGGTGTTGCCCCAGTCGATGCGTACGATCGATCGCCTGCATTTCAGCAGCCCTGCATGCATCGTGCGATATATACGGTCGGTGAGTCAAGTCCACAGCGGGTAGTCACTATCAAAATACTGGATTGGAGACTTACGGATTCCACCAAGGGTCCAACAGATATACTTCATTGGCTACAGTCAAGTTCAAGGCCACACCACCGGCCTTTAGAGACATAAGAAGAACACGTACGGTATGATCTTCTCGAAAACATTTCAACGCTTCGTCCCTGGATTTTACACTCATCCCTCCGTGAATGATCCTCACACCAAGACCCAAGTCTTGCAAACAAGGGTCAGAATGTAGCCTCCAACGAACAAGGTCAAGCATATTCACAAACTGAGAGAATACAAGTGCTTTGTTACCAGGACGTTGTTGTCTCATCTGCACTAGCTCTTCCACCAGCGCTTCAACCTTGGTCGATGTGGCGAATTCCGCCAAGTTAATCCGCCGCAGAATAGAACCACTGGATACATGTGACATATCCTCGAGTGAAGGCATATCAGCAGTATCACTTTCTGTCTCTTGGGAAATCGTGAACACGCTGTCGTCGACGAGGTCGCAACTTTCTTGATTCAAATCAACACTAAATGGTGCCCTACAAGATGGGCAACGTGTCCCTCCTTGATCTTGTCCATCATCATCAAGAGATGGCGTCATGTAGTCAAGAACACAACTACGACAAAAGGCTGAACCACAACACGCACTCACCACACGATCAGTGGGAGGTTCATTGCAAAGCTCACAGTCAATAGTACCGTTGGCGACTGCAGGAGCACCTGGTGCAGAGAATACTCCCGTGTTCTTCTTGGAATAGACAATGAGGTAAGGATGATCCACTGCCTGCCTCATTTTTGTCAGCAGATCAAAAATGTGAGCATAGTTATTCAGGAGTGTCCCTTGGGCTACATAGTCATCGAATGATGACTTGGTCTGGGTGTACAGAGCGTTGTAGAAATCTTCTTCGATGGGATGCAATCGTACTTTTCTGATATGAACGACTCGAGGTGGTAGGTTCATATCTTCTGCCCTGCTTTGCTTGGTTCTGCGAATCAGACACTTGTCAAGCACTTCGCATTTCAGCTTCAGCATAGCACGTCTTCCGACACCTTGAAAGCCCGCTTGCTGAATAGGGTTGAGTACATGCTTGTTGAAGTACGAGAAGTGGTGATTTGTGCCATGACCACAATCCTGACATTTGCCGTTCACCATTCTGTAATGCACACTTTTGCAACTGCAACCATCCTTTCGGCAAAAGTAGTGTGCCATCGGGTCAATCCTGAGGAATCGAATCAACGAGTACAGTTCGCCGACACGATTTTGAAGTGGAGTACCAGATAAGCACCAACGATGGATGGAATTCAAAGCGAAGGCTGCAGCAGCGGTTTGGCTAGTACGAGACTTGATCATGTGTGCTTCGTCCAGCACAACTCGCCACCAGCACATCGTGTGAAGAACACTTGCACGTAGAGCCTTCCATGGCGTCTTTCATGAGTTTGTCGAGCTCGATTCCTTCCAGAGGATCACGGTCTTCTTCATCACCGCCGGAGCTTTCTTCATCAGAGGAACTATCAACAAAAAGGGGGGCGTTGTTTCACTTCCACTTTTTCCTGTTCCTGTCGTTTCTCCATGTCACATCCACCGTAAGTTCTTTGCATCTTGAGTTTGTCCGTTCTCAATTATTTCCCCCATTGAGCGCTAAAGCGTGCTTTTTCTTTGTTTTCAGAACATTTTCTTCATCTGATAACTGGTTGTCACATGAACTTGAGAGATTTTTACTTTTGTTTTGCGATCTTGTCGCGCTTGGGCTTCCGTTCTCTGAGCTTTTTTTCCACAAAAGTGTTTCAAATGAACCTTGAGCTTATTTATCCTGAAACTGCCTCCACAATTGGGGCATTTCACTTTGTTGGGAGACACCATTTTTCTAAAGTCGGCTTCAATAACTTGGTAGGTTGTCAACACAACGTCGTATTTGCAGAGAAGCTCACGGGGGAGTTCGAACGATTTGTTCCATGATAGCAACACACGGTAAGCGCGTTTTCATCTGTAAATTTCTTGATCTCTTCTCTCCATTGGTACAATGCAATAACGGGACATATAACCAGTGTGCCGCCTCGAACAAATTCGGTAGCCTGTTGTGGTGAACTCAAGTCGTTCTGGAGATTAACCTTTTCCGTTCCAGACTTCCATGTCTCGATGCTATCATTCCATAGTTTCTCTTCCCGTAGCCGATCTTCCAAATCTGGGGCACCCGGAGGATGCTTTGTGCCTGATTTAGTCCATTGAAGCTTGGGGCGATTGCTTAGAATGGTAGTGATGGTTTGCAGGGTTTTCCCCATGCCCTAACACATAAAAGTAAGATGGTCAACTGTAAGATTTGTGACTCGAAGGTATGAGAACTTTTCATCTTTTCAAACTATTCATACGTACCATTTCGTCGGCCAGAATTCCTCCTCTCAGGTCAGGGGTATGCAGCTCTTGGTGCACCATCCAACTGAAACCTTCAACTTGAAATGGAAGAAGATTGGACCTGAGGCCATTGGGAGGAGGTACTTTTTCCCCTTGGAAGCTGACTTGTACCAATGCGTCCGGCTCGAGTACTTGATTTTCTTTTTCAAGAAGAGATTTCCTTTCCTCGATTTGTTCCAGTACAGCCTGGCGCTCTCTTTCGTCGATGCAACCCCAAGCATACATGTCTTGAATCCTCTTCATATCTCCAAGCGGGAAGGTTGCGCATTGCACGTGGTAGTACATAGTGTACTTATCCTTTTTCCCGCACAAGGGACGCTCGGCGATACGAAGCGTACCATTGGTGATTGGCTCTGTACAGGCACGACAGAAGAATGTTCGGCGAGTCTTCTCATACCACAGAGTGTATGTTCTGTTCCCTGTGAGCAGGTCACACAAGTCTCGTTGTTCATACGAAGATAATTCCAAAAAGCCTTCCATTTCATTGGCATTGTATGATCCAATCGTATCTTTGGCACAGGACACATGGTACCACAAAGCCTTGTAACTGCCGGTTGGTGAAACTTGCAAGTGATTCTTCGGGATACGGAGTAAACAACGTCGACACCTATAAGACGAGGAACCAGCGACCTGTACACGAAAACGTGGCTGGACGTTGGCATTGGACCCAAAGTCTTGGACCTCCGCTGAAGTACTGTCGACGGGGGCATCTTCCTCGTCTGTCGCCGTTTCGCGGTCTTCACATGTTCTTTTCCGCTTCTGTGGTGGTTCTGTTGAATCATCTGGGGATAATTCTGCATCTGTCGTTTCCATGATAACAGTGGGAGAGGGTGTCACCCGCATTCGCTTTGATGACTGTTGCGAAGCCGGAGCGTTGGAAGGAAGGGTAGCAAAACTACAAGGGGCATTACCCGTACCAGTTTCAACCTTCACCAGCACGCCATGAGTCGTACTCCCGGAAGAGAGGTACTCCAAACCGACATCCGATACATTCATTTCTTGGTTTGGACCACCGTCCTGTGAGACCATGATTTCAGTTGGAATTTCGGATGAACGTATTGGTAGTTCTTCCATCGTCAACGATCCTTCACGCTAGGTGAAAAAATTAAAACAAGTCCTACTTGTTCTGTACAACAAGCTCCGATTGAATGCTTCAAGGCACGCATTATGATTCATTTTTGCAGGTCGACTCCAAACAACAACAAACGTGAAACAACAAACTACAACCTGTCGGTGGGAAAAAATGGATTCGAGGTTTTCGTGTTCCCGTTCATCCACGGCAAGAGTCCGTTTCGTTGCCGGAGACTGCAGAGGTTTATATGTACCAGTAACCTTCAATATGCAGTAGAATTTGCTACCAGAACGCCAGTACCGGTACGACAGGACGGGTTCCAAGATACTCGCAGTCAATGGAACCAGTGCACTACCGTACAGTGTAGGCGTAAGACACTGGAATTTGTGACCTGTGTCCCTGTGTGACCTATGACCCGAACTCCCTCCGCGAACAATTGTATGGAGATGATTGTATTGGACACACTCTCTGCTGGTCGCACTCGAGGTATCGCATCCTATCTATAGTCTGACACATCCGACATCTCTCGAGGTAGTAGTGGCATGATCCTAGAGGGACAGGGACGTTTGGATGATAAAGAGTCCGCTCGCTGTGGCATTACCCACAGTCAAGATATTCTAATTCGTCACAGTCAGTCATCCAAAGTACCTCGGTCATCTGCCATTCTACGCATGATTAGCAATTCCTTGGAATTTCCTTGTCTGGAAGCCACTCGATGCCATTTGTCAGAGAAGGAATGTGGCCTCCGACTCATGGTTACTCGTCTTCCCAGGAAACGTGGAGAGGTACAAGATACATTTCGTCTGGAATTCACCAAAGAACGGAATCAATACACCGAGTGGTACGTCTACCTCGACACAGAAACCAATGAAGAAGGTATCACGATGAGAAGTGTTAATTTCAAGCATGTTGAAACAGGACAATATCTACATTCGACTAGTGACGGTCAAATCGCTACTCAAGATATTGCCAGTCGATGGACAACTTGGCTAATGGAACCCGTCCAACCTGCCAACTATGGGCGTGACCTGGCTCAAGGTAGAAACAGAACATTTAGCTTCAATAGCAACAGCAGCAACCACAACCACAACCACAACCAAAATATAGGCCACAGTCTGAGCTTGGACAGCGAAAGTCCAACCAATGGCGAGGCACGAAACTATGTCTCCGAGGCTTTACTACCCTACTACATACTACTTCCCAAGGCATTTGCTCCTCGACGAGTGACATATACAAGAAGAAGCGTCGTCCATGGTGGTGGTCTTGAGATCACAACCAGCACAACGGGACAAGCAGCAGTATGGGAACTCGAATTTACCTCGGGAGAACTATGTTTCATTAGTAATCCAGTCATGCATGCGCAGCTACGATGCAACCTCTTTGGACAATTAAGTCTCAGTTCAGTCTTTCAAGGCTGGGAGGTCTTTCGATTTATTGAAGTGGGCTTTGGTTATGTGGTAATATCTTCCTGGACTCATGGTCACAAATTTTTGAGTAGTGATCCAGATGGCAAAGTCTTTACCTCAGAAAACCGACTGGGGCACTGGGAAAAGTGGAAACTGGAAAAAGCCGATAATGGTGTCTATCTTATGAGTGTGGCACATCCTGGTCGCTATCTCACCATCGGCAGAGAAGGAGAAGATCCCATACAGACTACTACCCAACCCACGGATTTTGCCAAATGGCACTTGGACGCTGCCCACGGTAACCTTTACTACGTTGGCACCAAAGGAGGATCTGACAGCCAACTGCTAGTCTCATCCAACAAGTATGGTCCATTCTTGAGCAAATATCGAAGAGATTGGGAAGAGTGGAAAATGGATCGGACTCCCAGTGGCGATGTGACACTATGGTCCACAGCTCATGAGAAGTATCTTGGATGCAACTCGAACGGCGAATTGCACACGACTTCCACGAAAGGTGACTGGAGCTTATGGGAACTGGAAGAGTCTCCCTATGGAGGAGTGTTTTTGAAATCAAAAAGCTCACCAACGGACTCTGTCGGTCTCAAAACAAGTTCTTTGCACCACACAAGATTCCTTTACCGAAGCGGAAACTTTCCAGTTGGAACCTAAACTCCCTGTAACGATAAGTGGTCCTAGGTTGGCTGCTCTTGGTGCAGCAGGGGCAGTTGGTATTGCCTTGACGGTGGCAATGCCATATGCTGTATTGGGAGCCATGGAAGCAGCTGGCTTGGCAGCGACAGAGCTATCTATTCTTGCAGGATTTTCAGCGGAAGCCGTGGCGGGCGTGGGTGGTGGTGCCTTGCTGGGCGTTGGTGTTCTTGGAACTACAGCTGCTGTTGTGAAAGATGAAATCGACGACCGGAGACTCAATCCGTCGACAGAAGTCAAAGGAGATTACCTGATAGGCGTGCACCGACCGATATCTGCATGGAGGAATTGGTGATTCCCTATCACAGTATGAATTGAAAAAGTCAGGACCTAGTTACGCAGTCCCTTTTGATGGCTGGATGGTTCCACATTCGGAATGTAATACAACGTGGAGAGCTGTGTTCCACGTTTACAGTAACATTAAACAAAGTCGATTTGACCTACAACAAAAATCCATGGCCCCCCAGAATTCGTTTACTAGGCGAGATCTGGTGCCGGTTGTCCCATCCGGCGAGCTGCTACAATTCTAGCAGCCACAAGTTTTTCTGCCGCTTGTCGCATCAGTGATGCCGCCTCTTCGTAGCCTGGTCCAGCCTGCTTCACTCTAGATGATATTTGCCGAAGTTGGGCGCTGGTTATGACAAGACGATCGATTAGATACAATAAATGTTGCGATAGGTTGGCTTCACAAGCAGGGTAGAACTCACCTGAAATTACGAACATCATCGTCTCCCAATTCCTTTACACGAGCCCCTGTCATTTTCAGATCGTGACGCTTGGCAAACTTTTTCGCCCAACTATCACTTCCCGTAAAAGATTCAAGCGCTTTCTTCTCTTTGGGATCCAAGAATGGTTGGATTTCATTCAATTCCAAGAGATTGTTTCTGGCTTCTAACCCTTTCGCAACCACTAGCTTGGTAGTTACTGGTTGTTTCAAATGCGGAGGTTGTCGATCGTTTCGGTCAAAGAATACCATCAGCGACTCCGTGAGACGATGCATCGGATCAAACATGTTTGCCTTCAGCCCCCCTCCATGTTTTGAACGAGCTTCTTCAATAGATTGCACCACTGAGACCTTGGTCCATTCTCGTAGTGTGTTCTCCGGAATTCCAAAGTTCTTGGCAATATGTGGCAGTTTAGCACCCGGCATCTTCAAGTGCTCTAGAACCTCAGCCTTAAAATTATTGTCGTATCTCCTGCGTTGCTTCTTGGATTGGGACTGGCCTATTGATCCATCATTTTCGTCAAGATGCATATCGGGTGGATGTGGCGGTTGAATGTCGGATGGATTGGCATGATTGTGCTGTATGTCCGTAGGATTTACAGTGACGTCTGGATGCTGCAGGACATGAACGCCACCATCGTCATCAAATGGGTCTGGTGGAGTCACGTGCTGCAGGGATAATGGCTGTTGATGCATCAAGGGTTGAGGAACCTCGGTGGCAGAAACAAGAGAGTCATGCGAGTGATGATCCAAGTCTACTGTCAGATCATTCCCTTTGTGATGATCCTCATGATGCGGTGAAAACATTTTGCCGTGCTTGCTGTCCAGGGAACAACTCACAACGCAGTAACTCCTAACTGTAAACTCACGAGGTCACAAGGTTGTCTTGGAAACGAAAGCGAATGATGGTGCTCAAAATAAATGAGGGTCAGATAGGATACCCTGTAAAGCTGTGGCGGATTGCAAGTTATGTGAATACTTGCGATAACGTGCTTCTGACGCTCTTGCTGGTGTTGCCTCGTTTTGCAGTGCCCAGAGTGAGCGTAGAAATGTACCTAGCTTTTTCTACTGGGAGATGTTAAAAATCAATTATTCGTTGCAAATGACTTGTCCACCCTCAAATATCATTCCTTCCCCTAAATTAGGGATTATGATCGCCTCGTTATCCGAAATTCCGATGAAAATGATATGTGCCCAATTCCCATCCGATGCTCAATTCACTGGCATTGGGAACTGTAATTTAGCATCGGACCCTTGTCGCAGGCAAAATTTAGCTTCGGATCCCTAGTTGCAGACAAAATTAAGCATCGGATGATTATTTGGCGATGCCTGGTACTTGTTGGAGTGGCGATTGTAGGCCGAAACGTAAAAATCGGTAATCGTACAGAGTCTATGTGGAATTCCTACTGCCTGTAAATTCCGATGCTTAAAATCGGTACTCGTACATAGTTTATGTAAGATTCCTACTGCCAGCAAATTCCGATGCTTAAAATCGGCATCAGTAAAGAATATACGTAGGATTTCTACTGCTTGCAAATTCCGATGCCAAATTTACAGCCGTTGCGGGCAATTTTTACCATCGGATGGTTTGTCCGAAGGACTCTGATTTGCTCAGAGGACAAATTGATGCTAAAAACTCGTTTTTTGGTATTTTCAAACAGGGGAAGGGGAAAGTAAAACATAGTTTTGGAGGGAATAATTGAATTTTTAACACTTCCCTGGGTGCGTCCAATGGCCACACGTCATTTCTGGAGAAAAAGGATGAAAAAAAAAGGAAAAGCGCAAATATGCTTCCCATAGAAGTAAAATCAGAACTCGCCTTGTTTAGTAGTAGTACTAAAAAACTTACAGTTAGTAATAAAATATGAAATGCAATTCACAAATGGATTCCTTTTTTTGTATAACATAGCTAGTCGCAATTTCAAGTACAAGCTTAGTAATAGTATCTGCTAGCAAGTAGTACTAACTTTGGATCACGTGTAGCAATAACTAGTAGTATTGGTTGATATATCCGCACAGGCTCTATACTCTAGCAAGATTTTCAACATTTTCATTTATTGTCATGGATGGCGAAAACACTTGATGTAGCTAAGCAAGGTTCATCATGAACAGAATTCTCATTGCTACCGTAGTATCAGAGTCCTCGTTGTTATTGGTAGACATTTCATTCGACAAAACGATTTGGTAAATCGAAATGGATAACAAACTTTTCTTACGCACATCCGCTTACAGGTTTTGGAAGCGGCACCTATTTTGGGCATCCTCTTTCATGTTTTTCAAGCGATTCTAAAATGAATCCGAGTAATTTAATCGATTTATGCAGATTTTTTCTTAAAAAGTTGTGTGATCTTAGCAACTTGCATGCCTATCGTTCATCGATAAGAATCATCATGCCTTTCCCGGGGAAGATCGCGTAAGCTTCCAATATTATGATGAATCGTTCCACATGGTTGCAGGGCATAATGAAACGAGTGCATGGACGTCTTCACAACGACTTCGTCGGCTAGGCGATGGGATTATGGCGAGTTCTGGATTTATGGTACACGCAATCTCACCCAAGCAGGAATCTGTGTCTTGCATTGACTGGCATAGCGCCAAGAACCCCCAACCAAGAACAAAAACGAGCATCGTCGACGGTCTGGAGCATCCTGATTATTCCAACACGGTGCGTTATTATATTTTTCGACAACATGCGCTGCCTAAAGGCTACTTCGGGAGCTTTCATTTTATTAGTTCACGCGCGGTCTTGCCTAAAATCTCGTCTTTCACAGTGTGTGATATTGTGATCATTATCATCAACATGTCTGTTTTCTTGAAGAATCTCGACTTGAGTAAAATCAAACCAGCTAAAAGACGTTCTGGATCGAAATCCAAGAAATCTACTAAAAAGGAGGGCAACAAGGGCTCGGCAGCACCAGTGGCATCGTTCCCGACCAAGCTCTACCAAATGCTTCAAGAAGTTGATCAACAAGGTCTAGACTCAATAGTGTCATGGCAGCACGATGGTCGATCATTCCGCGTTCATAAGCCTGAGAAGTTTGTTTCTGATATTCTACCAAGCTATTTTCGGTGTAGCAAAATGAAATCTTTTCAGAGACAACTCAACTTTTACAAATTCCATCGTATCATCGGCGGTCCCCTCGATGGCAGCTACGCCCATCCACAATTCATTAAAGGAGAGGAAGAGATGGCCAAGAAGATCCGTAGACAAGAGCTGCTACCACAAACAGAGGACACGACGATTCAACATGATGAGGCTCGTCACGACAGCAACAAGAACGAAAGTGGTGATGGCCTCTCCATTGTTAGTGAGGATGAGGACGAAGAAGTTGTTGCATCAGAAACAGTTGTTGCAACAGGCGAGAATGATCACAATTCCGATCTTGCCTCACCTATTGATTGTGATGATGATTTGGTGCAAGCACTCATTGAATCAGAATTCACGAACTTTGAGCTGGTTCAGCCGCATGGTCAAGATCTCTTTACAGAAGGAAGCCGTTTGTCTTTTGTAGGCAAAAAGTTTTTCTTCCTTCCCGTGGAGTTCACAGATCTGTATGGAATGAAGTGACCACGGTACTTTTGAATATTATTTTTCAAACTTTGGAAATTTCTTTTACAGTTAAATATTCATGCATGAGCATGAGATGATGGACCGTGTTGGGGGAAAAGTGAATTTTATATTGCACTAAACACTAAAGTTATCAAAACAATCAACACATCAAATCTTAGTACAACATGTTCACAAAAACGGACATGAATGAATCACCGATACACGATAATCGGTATTACGAGGCATGGTATCGTAGCTCATCGCCGGGAATAATCCTTAAAGCGAAAGCTGCTTTGCAACAACATCCTCTTCGCAAGCGTTTGTTGCTCTAGGGTATCTTCAGTTTCCTTTAGTGCTCTGTTACGAATCCAACTGGTTTGTAACCGGAAGAACGTTTGGAGAAAATTTTTTCCAGTTCCTGTCCAAAAGTTGAAGGTTTGTGTGGCTATGTAGCCTCTCAACCGATCGCCTTCGGCTGCCTTCCCTGCCTGAGTGAATGCAAACTTGGAAATCCACCGCACATGCTGAAGAATTGATTTTGCTTCATTACTTCGCCATAGAAACAAACTCCATACCCAAACTCGATCTATAATTCGCCAAAGAATCATAACCGATATTCCATGCAGCAAAACCCATTGCCTCGCAAGGAAGGATAGCAATATAAAGACATAGATCGATAGGAAAAACCGTGATCCCCAGAAGTCATGAATAGTAGGACCCCGAGTCGTTGAGACTTGCAAATCGTCTTCCAATGCTCCAATAAAAATATTTCCACTGATTCCGAGACGAGATCGAATTTCCTGCTTTTTTTCCTTTGCTGTTCGGCGACTGGGTGATTGAGGTTTCGACCGAACAACAGTTACTTCGTTTCGCACGGGAGAAGAAACTTCATGACTTTCCAAAAAATCACTGTCTAGTGACACATCGCATTGAAAGTGAGTTCTCTCAGTATGCCCAATAAAATCAATGCCGCTAGGCATCCCCGTGATGGGTGATTTTGGATCTCTTCGCAATCGCATGTATTGTCGCCTGGGACGGAATCGACGCAAGGACCTACGTTCAGTGCAATCGAGTTGCTTGAAGAACGTCACATCCGCCGCTTGTTTAGTAGTGATAATTGCGATACCAGATGGGATTGTGTTTGTGTTATGATTGCGAATCGACAGTGAGAACTACAAGACTGGATATTCTTGGTGTGATTCGCAGTCAGTCTTCACTACACCTGTAAAACACGATTGGATTTCAACGCATGTTCATTCACAGTTCACAAATATACCAAGCTTGGTAGGTATACACGAAAAGCACGTACGACCTCTACCATGTACTACTACGTTAGTACGTTGCTTCAGACCCAGAAAAGTAAATTGTAAATTGTCTCCAATGCACTGGTGCTGTATTATTACTAGTAGTTTTTAGTAGTAGTAAAGTTAGTGGTCAGATTTATTTTGCCTTTGCTCCTATCAAGTGCCAAGTACCCCAGGAACTTGTGGTTCCTAGTTCCTAGGACTTTGGGACAAGCCATACCAAGCACCCTGTGCCATTTGCGTACGTGAATGCAAATCCAGTTCCCATGACAAATCAGCAACCGGTAGCATTGTCAGGATTAATTAACGATTAGCATACACTCTACGCTTACAGCGAACAAAATCTTTGCAACCAAGGAAAAGATCTTGACAGACTTCTTTGCACCTATTGTTTGAACTTTTGTCGGATGCACACGCTGACAGTGAATGATATTCCAACCACCTCGTTGTGACACAACAACCAGTTCTATCCATCCATTTACTGGCAGATGCTTCCCCGGGTTTTGTCGTAGACACGATTGTCCGTTCGTTTTTAATCGATAGCTATGAACGGTGTATGTATTAACCAAAATGATGCCGGTTGCTGTCCCAACAAAGCTTTGCTTTGCATGCCTCTCTTGGGTTAGTATTATTCAGCGCAGACAAAAAATTTCACTGTCATCTTCTGAGTGACATTTTACCGTTAGGATTTCAATGGCCCAACGTGTCATTTGAGCCGTGAACGTTTTTACTGTGACAGACAAGCCTCTGTCCGAGAGTCGTATCTGTGTTTCATTTCATCTTGCTTGTCTGGATCTTGCAATTCTTGTGGAAAGGATTCAAATCTATCCATCACGACCAACCGAGTCAGAGAAGAATTCCATGTAAGTTGTTTTTACTCTTGTGAAAGCTCGGACCAAATGGTTCACATGCACCCCACCAAAGGATAACAAACGATATATATATCGTCTACGAGAATATTTTCATCCTGAGTACCTGGCAACCAAATCGTCGGGGGGAACTGTGTCAAGGACTGCTGGGTTCTGTTGCAGGTATTTACGAACGGTCGTTTTTCGATCGACTAGAAAGGTTTCGTCGAGGAAGGAGTCGAAGCACTCGTTGCCCATTGATTTCGCAGCCAAATAACAATGACGAAGATACACAGCGCATGGGCGTAATCCAGAATCTGGTCCCCAACCCCAGATTGTATCAACTCCATATTCCACATAGTTTCGCTGAAAGCGTTCTTCACCCCATCGCCTCACATACTCTTCATCCGTGGATCTAGTACAAAGTATCCCCGTTCCTTTTGCCTCTTGGTGGTTGTTCAAAGCGATGAATTCAACTCCAGGAACAATATTGAACTCTTCTTCACGTTCCAGAAAGGCCTCCGATGGCATCCCATCCTTCATCATTTCGTGATTTGGTACTTCAAAGACGGAGCATACAAATCCTGCATGTCCCTCACAAAATTCAGCCGACAAAGATGATATTTCCTTGGTTTCAAGATTCGCAATACCTCGTTGGAAGAAGATGGATGCTGGATGTCCAAAAACGCGTCGATAGTTTGGTACTCGTCCCAGACGGAAGGATTGCAGCTCTGGAAATGTCGTGCGAGCACTTCGCTCTGAAAGAAGTGAACCAAAACCAAGGATTGTCAGTTTTTCATCCTTTTCAAGAGGAGTCGAGTGACTAGAACATTGACTCCTCAATGCGTCGGCGTACTGTTGACCTTGAGGACCCATATTATTGCAACACGATTTTTGCCGCCAGCGGACAGTTGCCAAAGTACAGAAAGATTCCGCAAATGATATTCTTCGCACTGTCAGGACCGCAATCGTACTGATGGCAACTCCGTTTACAACCGACAATCGTCCTCGGCAATTCATCGAAACGAATGGGAATGCCAACGGTGCCGACCGACACCCAGCGCTGCCATCGGCATATGAAAACGGGAAGCGTACGTACCGCTTCCTTTTTAAACAGTACCATTAGCTAAAGAGAGAACTAAAAGTAAAAGTCTCCTCCCAACAGTCAAAACTGCTTTCTCCATTCAAACAATAAATAGGAAATGATCGGCTTTTATTTTATTCCTTTTAACTGTAAAATTTCGAGATTCTTCTTTCGATCAAAAAGGGATGTGCAGTTTTCTTCCTTGTTTCTTGATTATGATCCGTTGCCACGCTCCCTCTGGACCTTGAGGAAGTTTTGACCCAATTTCATGCCTTCATTCACATCTGCAGAACGCATTGATATCGCTATAGTGTAAGATGAATCCGAGTCTCCCACCGGTGTGAGATGCTTTGCTGTCGAAGATTGCGTTTCTGTTGGTTGGAGAGTGGTGCAGATGGATTCACAGAAGGATTCGCCACTTTCATCAGGGATCGAAAAGGTACAATTGACAGGAGCATTGCCATCCACCACTGGTATATCCGTTTGATTCATAGATCCAAGAGTCACAGGTTCAATGTCCCAGCTGACTTCATCAAGATAGTCACCGCCATTAGCAACTACCTGATAACATCGTTTGGGTAACAAACAGACATAGGCGCTGGAATGCGTGCCCTTGCGCAGTGTTCCTTCAAAGATCTTGCCCAGCGTATTAACATAGGTGTATTCATCTTCGACCGGTGCGGTACCAAAAGGATGATCGGATGTCAGTTCTATCGTTGAAGTTATACTGACCGTTGTCTGACCAGTCTGAGTTGTGTGTGTTCTAGTGACTGTATTTCCAGAGACTGCGGTCGTGTCTTGGTCCTTGATGCCTGTAATTGTAACCTTGGTTGAAGAGTCCCATCCATCGCCCCAAGAATCATACATATTGACACGGTAGAGTTGAGTTCCTTCCTGGCAACCACCGTTGCCATCCACATTTTCCCACCGAGCAGTTGGAGCAGCAGTAATCTTCGTTGGCGCCTCGGAAGGCTGAGAAGTTGGCGTTGCACTTGGCGCTGTAGTAGGTGCAGCGGTTGCAGCCACCCATGAACTCTCAATGGGCTTTGGAGAAGGAGCTACAGTAACGACTTCAGGTTGAAAGAATGGATCGAGTTCGACCTTCAGCTGATATCGATCTCTGTCCAATCTTGGCTGCAAATAAATCTTGTGATCCACGAGATCTTGCCATCGTCTTGCCTCCACATGAAGGACATGTACATGGATTGTGAATAATAGTATTGCGTTTCGCATATTAAGGAGAATCATTGTTAGAGTGTTTGGAAATGGTTATCGAAACACTTCGTGCTCCATTGTACAGTCACTGTGAGGATGGTTTGTAGCACCATCGACTTCGAGTGGATTAGTGCGCACCGCCTAACGCACAACAATCAAACCAGCCGTAGGTGTGACAACAAGCCACATGGTGTAGAACGAGCCTGTCGGACTTCAAATTTTGGCGCACTGGAAAGCGGATAATGGATATGCATTCTTGTTACTACGTATATATACTATAGACATACCTTCTGAAACTCGGACACGGTTTGTTCACGTCAACTGGTCGTACCAAGTAGGGGACTACACGATTGACAGGTATGTGCATCCAGTAGGTGCGCACAGTTCGAAACGTTCTCGCACACACACGAAAAATGGATGTTCAAGGCGATCAATCCGTGGCATCTGTATCCAACGGCAGCGCCAACGGAAAAGCAATCGAGACACTTAACGCAGCATCGGTAGGCTGCCTCCACCCAAGCCAAAAATATATACTTCCTTTCGTTGTCCCAATCCAGCTTTTCGTCATCCATCCTTTACGACAAAAGGCCATCGATCGATCTGTTAACTGTATAATAGAAAGGGACGATGCCGACCATGAAGGATGCCTATCTGCATCCTGGCGTTCCGCCGTCGCATCGGTGCGCTGGCTGCAACGCCGCGGACGTATCGCTGTTGGCTTGCGACGACATTGATGGAAATGGAACAGTGTCTGATCCTTCGCAACGTGCCAGGTGGGTAAAATGGTTGATACAATGATGTTTAGAGAACGACTGCCAATGACTAACATGATGATGGATCATTATTTCTAGGTTCTGCGCTAACTGTATGATTGGGAAAAAGGTTCGCGTCTTCTGGCCAGTTGACAATAGTTGGTACATTGGCACGGTTCGTGAATTTGATCCTTCTTCGGGAGAACATTTGTTGCAGTACGATGATGACGATACAGAATGGGTGAAGATCGGTGAGAGCAATACTACAGCTCCTCCCGCGTCGGGTCATCACACGACAACTCCTGGTAGGACAGCGTCACCAGCCGAGGGTGGGGTGGAGCCGATTCTACCGGTGTCACCGTCTGGTCAACCCATGGACACGGAGAACCCACACAGTTACCCTCCATACCATCCAGAGCAACAGCCCAGTGTGACCCCTGATCACCGAGATTCTGGAACTCCGCGACGACTAGGACCCCCTCCTCCACCATCTGCCTACTATGGTTCACCCAGTGGCGTCTACCCTCCCCCAATGGGATACCACCCCGGTCATAGTTATCCACCCATGTCGTATGGCCCACCTGGAGCATACGGCTACCCGCCGCCAGGCTTATACCCACACCATCTAACACCAGAAGCTAATCCAAGCATGGACCGCAGTTCATCACCGACATCGGCATCCAAGAGAAAGCAAGGACCGAAAGCCTGGACAAAAGAGGAAGATGCTTTGCTTCTTAACATCGTTCAAGGTATGCGAATGCCCATGAAGTGGTCTATTGTAGCACAGTCTCTACCAGAAAGAACAGGAAAGCAATGTCGTGAACGATATGTCAATCACTTGAATCCTCGTCTAAAGGTTACAGACTGGGGCCCGTTGGAAGATGCAACAATTTTTCACCTATACGACACGATTGGAAGTCACTGGGCTAAAATGTCAAAGATGATTCCCGGTCGAACAGATAATGGAATCAAGAACCGCTTTCACAATCTGCGCCGTCAACTAGAACGTGAAGATGAACATCGGTTAAGGCTAAGCACGGCCAGGGATTTTCCGGAGGAGATTCGGTTGGATCGATTGCGTGAAATCCCGGAGCAACTTCGGGGGAAAACGGCAGAGCTATGGGATATGAAGGCTGGCTTGAGTGTCCTTGCCGCTCAAACAATAATGGGTGGAAGTGTCACTAGAAACGCTGGTAGATTTGGACCATTTCGGGTGGCAAGTGATGGCGATGTTTGTGTTCGCTGCGGATTCTTGATTCCCAGTATACAAACAGGGAATGAAGTGTGCACCAAGACGGGATGGTGTCAGAGTTGCACCCGTCTTCCCCCTCATGTGAGTGGGAATTTGCTGCGGGAATGTCTCAACCTGCGACGCTGCCAAGATCCCGAACAGCGCAAGATCGTCGAGTCCTGGGAAGAACCTGAAGCCAAAAAGTCAACCGCGACTCCTCCTCCCGTCAAGGCATAGAAGCTTTGCTGGTTGATTATAGGAGTCACAGAGGGAAATTTTAAACTGGGAATATAGTTAAACTTAACTCTTTGTAAAAGTTAAATGGCACGTGTATATCCTATAATTTCTATTCAGTTTCCTCCATGACTTTTTGAGCGATGGATAATGCCTGCTGAAAGTCGTGCCAAAGATCATCTTTATCTTCCAGTCCAACACTGACACGCAAAAGCCCGGGTGGACTCGATCTTCTTGCTGGGGGCTCAATCGAAGCCCTATGCTCAATCAGAGTTTCGGTTCCACCCAGAGATGTGGCCCGTTGGACCGTTCGTAACGCTGCCACAAAGGCAGTGGCAATGGCTTCATCCTCCAGTTCCATGCTAAACACACCACCAAAGGTTTCCATTTGAGACTTGGCCACATGATGAAAGGGATGTGAGGCGAGGCCAGGATAGTGGACTGCCGTTACCAACGAATGACGGCTCAGCTGCTCGGTTAGGAATTGCGCCGTTTGCGATTGTCTCTCCACACGAACTTGGAGGGTCCTAATTCCTCGTAATGCTAACCATGAATCCCATGGAGATGCTACACCACCCGTCATGACTTGAACCTCCTTGAGTTTTTTGGCAAGTTCCTTCCCTCGTGTCGTCATTGGCGAGGCAGTCAATAGACCCAAGAGCGCATCGGAATGACCCGCCAAATATTTTGTTCCAGAATGCATAGAAATATCCGCACCAAACTATATACATGATACCAAGTGTCAAGAGTAAAATGAGAAAGAGATAAGGAAACGGAAACCAGAGTTGATCCCATTGAGATTCTGCTTACCTCCAAGGGTCGGGTCACGATAGGAGATGCCATGGTGACATCCACAACCGTGGTGATCTCGTGGGTTGAGATTGACTTCACTGCCGATGTAACGGCAGCAATATCAATAACTTCACACTTTGGATTCGAGGGAGTTTCCATCCATACAATAACTTGTGCTTTCGAGTCAACCTTGGATATTTCCTCCACAATGGCCGAGGGATTTGTCATATCCACCCGTCTCATGGTCACGTTGTGTCGTTCAAAGACTTCGGCCGCTAGTGTTGTAACACCATGATAAAGATCGCGATGAAACAGAATGGTAAGAGGTGTCGCATGAGCAAGCACTACTGCAGTGCATGCCATCATTCCAGAAGAAAATGCCCAAGAGGTTGGCTCGGACTTTTGGTTTGGTGAATCTTCCAACGAGAGACCAATCGTTTCGAGTTGAAAAATAGTCTTTTCCAGTTGCATTCGGGTAGGATTGTCTTCACGAGCATAAATACTATTATTCTCGCCGTATATTCCATCGGCTGGTCTCGTGTAGGTGGTTGCGACATGAATGGGAGGAGCCATGGGGGCGTTGGGAATATCTTGAATCCCGGCATGGGACACGCAGGTGGCAAGTTTGCTCTTCACGTCGGACTGTTGCTTGGCCAGAGCCTCGGCCCGCCGTCCTGCATCGGCTGCTGATAGTCGAGAAAGGCAACGCTTGGACGATGACATAGTTGCGACTTTACGAAAAAGGGTTTGCATTTTATTGTAGTTGTGAAGTTGCAGACACCCAATGCCCTGCAGTAGTGAAGGCGAAAGCCAAAAAGCAAGAGTCGAAAAAGATACGAGAATCTGAAATCGATTGGATCGACCGAGTCAAGTTTTTCCTCGATTTGACTTTACTGTTAGCGAAAAGATCTAGATTACAGTATAGACTTCTTTTCGCTCCAGCAATCCAGCAACAAGCCCAACATTTCCAAGACGGTGTCACAAGAAAATACGAAATTGAAAAGCCCAGAAACATTCGTTACCGAACCAAATCCATTCAACCTTGTTTTTAAAACGTAAAAAGGTTTTATTGCCAACCAATTCTACTTTAACTAGACACCTTTCTTTTTTAAAGTTTGGACAAGACATTGGGAGCCCATGTGTCAGAGGCGGCTTCTGCGGATGAAAAGTAATGAGTCACCACACCATTGTCAGCAATCAAGGAGAAACGCTTGGTACGAGGAAGGATGGGACTCTCGATGCTCAATCCGAGAGCTCGGGACAATTCGGCTTGATGATCGGAAAGGAATCGGATTCCTGCCGCAGCACCACCGGAAGTACGACCCCATGCCTATAAATGGTGTTGTTAGTAGAGATGATTCTCATTTGACCGAATGACATGGTACATGCAAGAAACTACTTACTTCCATGACATACAAATCATTTGTGGCGATACAGATGGTAAGTTCGACACCCTTAGCCTTCAACTCGTCTTGAGCCTCGATGAAAGATGGGAGATGAGATTTGGAGCAGCCTGACGACAAGAGAAAGGGATGGTTAGATATGGCACATTGTTCAACTGGTCGGCTTGTCGACCAGATGTACCAATTGCACAAGTGGCACCTGAGTGAACATACCTGGTGTGAAAGCACCTGGAACACCAAAGATTGCAACCTTTTTTCCTGCAATAAGCTCCGCAATGTTCACTTCTTGTTTCTCGAAATCTCCAATACCTTCCATAAGGACAACGGATGGAATGGTGTCACCAACTTTAACTTCGGACATCTTGTTCACACTTTCGACAGACGAAGACTTGATCAAGGTTGATGAATGTGCGTGTGGGCTAGGAATGCTTTGCACGAAAAAGCCGTTTACAACACAGAAAGTGCTCAAGAGGAGCAAGGAGAATGAGGACAACATTTTACGACGGTTGCGATGGATTTCCAACAAGATTTGTTTTGTGATTTGTGACAAACCCATCAACCCGGATGACGAGTCAGCAAGATTCTTCACGTTTCACGTTAGTACTTCTTACGAAACCTTATGACGTCAGTCTGGTGGGCCAGAGAAGTGGGGTACATATATACGGTTGGAATATACACGTACCTGGTACCGTTATGAAGCTATAGTACTGCTAGTTGCATCGCTCTACTACTGTTCAATCGATTTTTGAAAGTTCACGATACTCTACACCATCTTTTCAACCTGGTAGATAAAGCGGTAACTCTTTGCCATTGAACTCTACCTCTTCTTCTTGGGCTCCTTTTTCCCCTTCTTCGCCTCAATTTTTGCAGGGGCGTCAATCTTTAGAGCCATTTTGCTACCAAATTCTTCCGCAAAGGGTGTGAGGGCCATGGTAAGGCTGACACATGTTAGCATCAGCTTGGTGAGCTCGTCACTTAGAATTCCATAACTTCTAGCAAGTCGGAAGGCAACGAAAGCGAATTCTCCACCTTGGCTCAAAATTAAACCAACACGTTGGGAAGTACCTTTGCTGAGACCAAAAGCCAATGCCAACGACGTAGCGATAATTGTTTTCATTGTCATGAGTCCAAGAACAATCGACGAAATGAGGCCAGCCTTGGAGAGAATCAACTGAAGATCAATCTCAAAGCCAACGGTGAAAAAGAAGAGGCCAACCAAGATTCCTCGGAAGGGTGCTATCTCCTTTTCGACTTCGTGGCGATATTTGGTTTCTGAAAGCAAAACTCCAGCTAGGAAAGCTCCAAGCGTATTGGACAATCCCAATCCAGCTGTCAAGAAGGACATGCCCAAGACAGTGAAAAGGATTGCCCCCACAAAAGTCTCTTGACTTTCTGCCTTTGCCACCATGTCGAAGAAAGGTCTCAGAAGGAACTTTCCAGCGAGTGCGATCAAACCGAGAGCAATAGCTGCCTGAACTCCAGCCGAGCTTAGAGCAGCCGCCAAACCGCCTCCGCCGCCAGCAAGGATGGGTGTAATGACTAGGAGAGGCACTACAGCAAGGTCTTGCAAAAGAAGAACACCAAAGGAGGATTTTCCAAATTGGGATCCGAGTTCACCCTTGTCCTTGAGCAACTGAAGGACAAACGCCGAACTTGAAAGTGCCAGCCCTCTCCCAAGATGATTTGAGCAGCTGATGAGAGACCACACAAGCTAGCAGCAATGGCAACTGCAATGCCGGTGATGAGGAATTGACAGCCACCAAGGCCAAAAACGTCCTTTCGCATACTCATGAGAGTCTTAAAATCAAGATGGATACCCATCTCGAAGAGGAAAAAGACGATACCAATGTCTGCCATCATTTCTGTTTGGTGCACATCTGAGATCAAACTCAATCCATTAGGACCGAAAAGGATTCCGAGGGCAAGAAAACCGAGAATTGGAGACGATCCTAGCATTTTGCAGATCGGTGTGTTCAAAGCAGTTGTCAAGAGCAACAGGAGAGTGTCGGATTTGGTTCCTGTCATGTAGGATTTCAGTCCTTCAACAGCGTCAACGGCCATGGTAACAAGGGATTTTGAATCAGAGGCAGCTTCACCACCACGAGGAACGACTTCCCAAGAAGACTTGAAGGATTTGACATCTCCAGCATTCGTGAAAGCTTTCTTCACAGGAGATGGGGCAAAGGTAGCGTCAGTCACAACTGCGCTTGATGCCACAAGAGCTACTAGTAGCAGCGAAGATACACGAAACACTCCCATGGTCAAAAGGAACTGTTTCTACAGCTATCCGTCTTGTTTTTGACATGCTGTCATGTCATGCAGGCAGCTGCAACCCGAAACTAGGATCCAATCGATTGGCATGCAAGTTACGAGTAGTACGTAATCGAATCATCAAGAATCAACAGATGTCAAATCATGACGTCAGCATGACCACAAGAAGACCCGTTATTTTACGGTTACTTTGAACCTACAAGAAAAGACTACCGGTACTACCGGCAGTTTTGACATCGAACGGTGCATTGACAAAGTCAAAGTTGCGTAATAGTATCTCACCCTCGACAAACGTCTCACAACATATCTAGGGACAAAGACAAGAAGGTGGCTTTCGAATCCTTTTACGCCGAAAAAATTAAAATTACATCCTGCTTGCGAAATGTTTACTTCACATATTTGTTTACTTTCTCATTTTCAATAGAAGACTCTTGTTTCCCTTAATCTTCTTTTGAAGCTGCAGCAAACCAAAGAGAAGGGCTTCAGCAGTGGGAGGGCAGCCAGGAACGTAAATGTCCACCGGAACAATGCGGTCACATCCTCGGACAACGGCATAGGAGTAATGATAGTATCCACCACCATTAGCGCAAGATCCCATAGATAAGACCCATCGGGGTTCAGGCATTTGATCGTACACCTTGCGAAGCGCGGGGGCCATCTTGTTGGTGAGTGTTCCAGCAACAATCATGACGTCAGATTGACGGGGAGATGCACGGAAAACCATTCCAAAACGGTCCATATCGTATCGAGAGGCAGCAGCATGCATCATTTCTACCGCGCAACATGCCAGACCAAAAGTCATGGGCCAAAGGGACCCCTTACGTGCCCAGTTGACCAATTCGTCAACTTTCGATACTGTATATTCTACATTGTCTTTGACAGGAACTTGGTCAAGCCAACGTGACTCCAACTTTTCAACACTATCTAGATGACCAAGCTGGACAAAGGCAAAAAGTGCGAACAAACAACAGAATTCGTGAGACAAGATTCGTTCGATCCATTCGACCCGACCTAGAGGGAAACCACTACGGGAACTTACTGCTGATGTTCGAGATTCGGCAGTTCCGGCCATTGGTCGAATCAACACATTTGATGAGGGCAAAGAAGGCTTGAAAGCACCTGCCTTGCTTGCAACAGAGCGATAGATCATGGACAGCATGGTCAAACCTTGAAACAAAAAGAAGAGACCAACACAAGTGAAAACCGACACACTTTGCGTTTTCGGCCGGGCCGCGTCGGGGATCGCCCGTAACGGTACCAGGTACTTGGTACTTGGTACAATTTCTACATATGGCACCCGCACACGAACCATTCCTATCTATTGAAGTATCTTGTGCAAATAAGTATGTATCGTACTCACCTTATGTGTACGTCACCAGTCACCCAAGCCAATGGTACAATCATTTTCCTTCACATCAACATGATGGATGTTGTTCTCGTCATCATAGGATAGGACTGCTAATCATGACCAGGTACTTATTTGATCTACTCATTCTCCTGACTATCCTTCCTTGTCTAAAAGGAGGTCGATCCTTTGTTATTGAACCAAAATCATGGGACTTTCGAGGACATTCCATCGGGTACGAAGTATCTAGACGAACGATTTCTTCCTCTACGAGAAATGAGACGACGGTGGAAAGTATTCGTACAAATAATAATGATCAACACGATGACAATCGACGACCAGATCCCATTTTACTGCTCAATGGATTTGGTGTTGGAAGTTTTCATCAACACCGTTTGATTCCAAGACTGTTGGAAAATGATTCAGAGGGTACGAATGATGATAATCGAGGGGTGGTGTATGGGATTGATTATCTGGGACAAGGTCGAAGTTGGCCACGAGATTGTGATGATGGTCGTTCCGACAATGAAAAGGGACTGCGATATTGTGCCAATACTTGGGTGGATCAGGTCATTCAATTTATTGAACAAGTCATCCTTCCCGAGCATCAAGATGATTATGGACCATCATCATCAGCACGAGTCCATTTGGTTGGGAATAGTGTGGGGGGACATTTGGCCGCTCATATTGCGGTCCGACGACCCGATTTGATTGCCAGTATTTGTCTATTGAATCCTACTCCTGTGTGGGGACTGAATTTACCGGGTTGGAGTGGTCATTTACCGGCTCCGATCCTACCCAAAGTGATTGGACGATATTTGTTTGATCGGATTCGAGATTTGTCGACAATCGAACAATACTTGACCGCCGCCTATGCTAGACAAGAAGCCTTTGATCAAGAATTGATGACTCAAATTCGTGGATGTACCTTGGGGACGGGAGGCCATGCCGCCTTTGCTTCGATATTGTGGTCACCACCACTGCAGGTACCAGTCGGAAGAACCGCCACGGATAGCATAATGTCACGCAACTTTCAGGATTGCTTGGCAAGACTCGAGTGTGATGTACTATTAGTCTTTGGTAAAGATGATCCATGGTGCAAACCAGCTTTTGCCAAAAAGATGCTCCAAGCACTGGCCACACGAGAATCGAGTACTACGGTTCATCGTTACGTCGAAGTGGAAAATTGTGGACATTGTCCGAACCACGAAGCACCCCAATCGGTGGCTCGTCTCGTCAAGCGATGGGTCAATGCTAATGATCGACGACATACGCAATTGTGTTTGGTCGAAAATGAAAAGGAAGTTATTGTAGAGCCATGGGGTGAAACTATTATTCGAGAGCGCCAAGAGAGTGACATCCAACTGAGTTGGGTAGATCGATTAGCAGTAACGTTTGTGTAGCAGAATGTTTCGGTTTACATTTTTTTAAGGTATTTTGGCAGACAAGTGTCAAAGGTGTAGCGATTGCGAGTCATTCGTTAGTTTCTTTGAGGCATCTGTTGTTTGAAGAGGAGGCACCCACTCTCAACAAAGTTTCAGGAAAAGCCTAGTTCCTCTTGGCGAGGAGCCGTCTTTAGAGCCACGCGTCGGTATTTTTTGGTCTTGTACTTGGAGAAGACCGATTTCAAGCTGGAGTCTTCTGCAGCAAGTTGATAGCTATGAATGGAAATCACCACATCCTTGAGCTCTGCTTTGGTGTATCCAGTATAGTACTCGAGTGTTTTGGTCCATGGTGCACCAGGGACGCGAAGGGTGACTCGGGCCAAATATACCGCCGCTGCAGCCAAGAGACTCGGCTTCTTGGTGACAGGAAGATAGGGCAAGCGACCAAGTTCCAATAGGTACAGGACCATGTTGTGGAATACCGGAGGTGCCTCACATCCCGGGTCGTCGCACTCGCAGCTAGCCCTAATGAACTCGAAGATGTAAGGATACGGGGTTTGTCTTGCCAGGGCAAAGCCCAACGCGTTGCATACTCGCCGTTCCATACGCTTGATTTGTTCGACGGAGTAAATGTGGTCCGATACATAGGCAATCTGTGAAACCGGAGGAGGGGATTGCTCTTCCAATTTGCAGGCGAGCCAGGTGCAGGTCGCCCCCAAGAGCTGAAAGCGGTCACGCGAAATCAAAAAGCAGTTGGTTCTGGATTCGTCTTCGGCTTCCCACTCGTCTTCGTCTTCATCATCAAAACTGAGAGGACCACATGCCAACACGTGATCTACCAAAGTGCATGCCAAATGCAAAGTGCTATGACCAAAGTTGAAGTGTTCCGAGAGCTCAATGATCCAATCAATGAGAATGGCCCGCATCTTGGGTGTCAAGTCGGGCTGGTAATCCAAGTATCTGGTACTCTCGACTGCCCGTATTGAAACCAATTTGGAAGTATTGATTGTGCTCCAGACGCGACGACGACAGGGAGTTTCATCCGAGATGAAAGAAGACCCGGCCGAACTGGCGGTTGATGGAGCCGGTGAGGCCATTACCAGTTCGAAACCGGTCGAATGGACAGAGCGTTGACTTCCTCTGGTTCCATTACTCGAAGTCCTGGAGAGATCGGGAGAAGATGGAACAATGATAGGATTTTCCTTGTCCTTCATGATCTGAGTGAATTCTTGACCATATACTCGAACGAAATCGGCTGACAATGACTTGGATGAACACGCATCATCGCGACAAGTGCATCGAGTTGTGCCACATTTATGCGGGTATGCTGGGTTCGGGTATATATCTATAACAAAGTTTGGCCCTGAAGAAGAAATGTCAAAGACACGTGTCCCCTTTCGTTTGGGCAGTGGTGAGCTGAAGCTGAAAGATGGTGACGCCGGGTTCAGTGTTGGAGATGGTGTGACTTGGTTTAACTTCTGTCGCTGCGATCGAGTAAGTGGTGCCGGGTGGACCGATTCAGGTTTCTTAGTGGCAACGGAAAGCGATGATGGCGTCTTTCTCTTCTTGGTCTTGGGTTCCTTTGCACTGGCGGGAGCCACGGCTCGTTTCCGCTCTTGACTCTCCACGGATGGTTTCACTTGACTCCGAAGTCGTGGCAATTTCCGATCGGCCTCTTGTTTCGCTTCAGTGGAAACCCTTCTACGGAGATTGCGGTAGGGAGCATCTCCGTCATTTGACGAAGAGGAACCAGACGAGTCGGAAGATGATTTGCCCTTACTCTGTCGACGGCGAGCCACAGCTCTCACCGGTGAGGATTTCTTTTGTCCTTTGGATCTCAATGCAAGGGAACGGGCCATGATGACTTTACTGGATTAGCTGCAGATGACAATGGGTTTTGGTTTATTGATTTTGATCCATGTACAAAGTCCTTGAATGGCTTGGCATTGAGAAAATGAGCACAAGGGGCAAAAGATGTGGTAGAGGGCCGATCACAGGCTTGGGCGCGTACCACCGATATAGTTCGAGCCAAAACCAACCCCGTTGAAAGTCTACGGACAACCTACGGGGGATTTCAGGATGGCGCCCCCATCATCACGTCGCGCCCATGATTTTGGCTCGAACCGACTTGTGAATTCCGACCTGATCGATCACCAAGAACCGGTTCCAAGAACTTTATGACGGCGGACGGGCGATATCTGGTAACGTACCTGGTACGAACCCAGGGTCATTTTCTACTGTTCACTGGTATATATCGCGATTTGCAACGAGATCTTGCACCCAAATCATCATCACCTTCCGAGAAGTCGTGACACCAGTAAACCTGCGCGTCAAATTTGGTTCTGTACTTGTACCAAGTTCACTTGCCTCGGGTGGGACCATTGCTTCTTGTGCTCACACACAATCTCGGCAGCATTCGTATTGATTGATATACAACAACAACCACTTAATCATGGTGAACTGGCAACTACAAGGATGCTGTGGTGACACTGAAGAACTGACATTTCTTATACTGTATGCGGCCTATACTATCATGACATATTTCTTGATGAACACTGCGGTTGCCAAGCCCTTGAAACTCATTGCAATCTTTATTCATGAAATGGGACAGTAAGTTATCGAAAAATGAAATACGTGTGTACCATTTTGCCTTTTGCAAGCAAAAATCCTAACCGTACATTACTTGTATTATCAACTAATTCGAACTCAAACGACGACCGGTATTCTTTTGCGAATTCTCTTTTCGGGAGTGCAGTGCCAGTGCGGCTTGGTTAACTGGTGGAAGTGTCGACAAGATTGAAGTATATCAGAACGAGGGAGGTGTATCACATTTTAGGGGAGGGATTCGACCTTGTATTATTCCTGCTGGTTATGTGGGCGTTGCTTTCTGGGGTGGATGCTTTGTTGCTCTTAGTGGAGGCAGGATCCCTGCCACCGTTGCCGCTTCGTTTTTCTGTTTTGCCATGTTGGTCTGTCTTCGGTGAGTTACAAAACAATACTCCAATCAAGCTTGAATACGCAAGTGTACTTTTTGGAAAATTTTTGCTCATGTTCGGATCTGTCGATTTGCCACAGATACTCTCCCAATCAATTGCTAGTGTGGTTGAACTTGTCCTTTACAATCATTACAGTCGGTGCTCTGTTGATTGATTGGCTCGTCTTTGATCCGTTTATTCAATACGTCACATTGTTGTATGGAACCTTCATCGGATGGTATGGGATTATGGATATTTGGGATGATACCATTTCACGTACTGTGGAAGGATCGGATTCCCATGCTTGTTTTCAAATGTGGCCATGTTGCCTACCGCGATGTGTTGGGGTTCAGTTTGCCATTCTTGCCATTATATGTCAAGCCTTGGGACTCTACTTTGCCCTGGTATCGTTGACTGGCACCGCATTTAATAATAGAATGTGACAATTCGATGCCACACAGGACATGAACCCACCAACTACGGATAATAGCATATGATTCCGGTGTATACGACTTGAAACGATCCCCATGGTGGTCCTCCCTCTGCTGTCCCTGTCAACACGACGACGAATGATTTGTCACGTAAACAAATTGCCTTCACCTTGGAGCATAGTGTAGAGAGAAGACGGCTGTGTACATTCTGGTAATTTAACTGTAATAAAGACTCATCGTTATATGAGACATGTTCACACTATCAAGACAACACTGATAGTTGAGGTAGCTCAAAATTCCGACGGTAGGTACCTGGTACGTCGATACTACCGGTACTCAAGAAGGGGATTTGACACATGCGATTCCATCATGTTACCCAAACCAAACAAAAAAATGCACATTTTTTGGAAATTCTACTTTTGATCGGATGTTGGGTTCGACAATCAAGCACATATCATGAGATGCACTTCTGGGAAACATTACACCGTTTTAGGATGGTTGGGTTGCATCTTGGTGCTACTGAATATCTTGGGATGTGTCATGGCGTTCCTACCATCCACAACCACAGTCACTACGGAACACACGACGCGGATGCTTGGTCAATCCACAACCAAATTGCATTTGAATGATATCCGCAAGCTAGAGGGTGAACCAAAATCTCTTGATCAACTACTGTCGCCTTCGGAGAATTGTAAAGTCGATCAAATGAGTGGAACCGATTTAGGTATGTACATGTTAGTGGATGGTGAAGAATATCCACTAAAACTTTTTGGCTTTTTTCGTGCTGACCTTATTGTTGTTTCTCTCATTATTCTAAACGTTGACAGCTTATATCGGCGATGTTGTATTTGAGCTATTTATTCGATCAAGACATGTATGGCCATCGAAACGAACGTCGGATTTGCAAACCTTGGTGGTGAGCATCGTCCGGGGTAAGGACACCATCCTTTTTGGATAGCATGATGGCAATAATTACTGACACTCACACTCAAAACAATTTTCTCGATATGCTCATCAGCGGAACACCAGTCTCAATTATTGGAACGATTGAAGAAAGACTTTGTTTTGACAGAGAAGGAATTACAAGTCCTCATGCGTGGAAGGAACGCGGTTACACGATCCAAGAACCGTCGAGATCCCGCTGCGTATCAAGATTCTACTTCCTTTGAAGCACTGATTGGGTATCTATATATAAGTGACAAGGACCGATGTACCGATCTACTAAACTGGCTTGATGTCAACGTTGACATGGTATTGTGACAAAACGAACAAGTGGATTTTTGTGGGGAACCAAGGGAGCTTCAGATGTGTACCATGGTGCTGTGCGATAGGTTCCATGTAAATGCCCATGATCGATTCTGTAGACCTACCACTACCGGTAGTTGGTTGCTACCGGTAGTTTGCAAAGAACCATTTCCGTTCCACGGATCATCCTCGATCTAAAGAGCGACAAATGGGTTCTGATTTTGTGATCAAACTCAATATAGGATATTTCGAAAGTGCCACGACCGAAGCACCTGCATTCGAGGGGTGCCTAATAGCTACTAACTGTGTAATAAGCTAACTGTAGAGCTCTTGCTACAACACGATCCGTGATGAATGAGAGTGGAAGACACGTTTGGGATGGAAGCTGGATGGTCACTATGGGTAGACGAACCCATACATATACTCGAAGTGATGACGCAACAACGATGACGCTCGGCCTGTTCACATTTCACATTTCATCCACCGTCGACACAAATAAAATCCTACCAAAATGTTGCTTGCTGGTTATAGAATACCTACAGTAGTTTTGCTGATATGGTTCTCGGCGACTGTTGGTTGTTTGTCACTCAACTTGGCATCAACCACATCGATATCCAAACCCAAAGTGGGACGAGTTTCGGCGGGCCCAATCGAGATTAGTAGCTTGGGATGTGGGACATGGAGTTGGGGGAATCGTTTATTATTTGATTATGATCCATCCCAAGATGAAGGCATCTACAATGCCTATCGTGAAATCCGAATGGCCGGTGTTACCATTTTTGATACCGCCGATAGTTATGGTACCTTGGATTTGAATGGACGAGCCGAAATTTTGTTGGGACAATTTGAACGACGATATCAAACCGAACTATCCGAAAATAAAGGGAAAGTACTCAACCCATGGTGGGATTTTGGAGCAACCAAGAGTGCTGCAACCAATCCTCAACAAGTTGCCACCAAGTTGGCTCCCTATCCTTGGCGAGTCACTCGTGGACAAGTGGTGGAAGCGGCCAAGGCATCATTGAAACGTTTGCAACAACCCAAGCTAGCCGTGGCTCAACTTCATTGGTCAACATCCAAATATCAGCCTTTGCAAGAGAGAGCCTTGTGGGAAGGTATAGCCGATGTATATGATGAAGGTCTTTGTGAGGCCATTGGTGTTAGTAATTATGGTCCGGTTCAACTTCAGAAAGTGGCCCAGCGGATGGAAGAGCGTCAAGTCCCCTTGAGTATTGCTCAAATTCAATATTCTCTCATGACCTATCGTGATGCCAAAGATATGAACAGTGCCTGTGAGGATGTCAATTGTCGTTTGATATCCTATAGTCCATTGTGTCTGGGGTTGTTGACTGGAAAGTATACAATTGACAATTTGCCCCGCCAAGGAAATCCACGCCGACAACTTTTCAAAGAACTCTTGCCAGGGGCTCAACCTCTCCTCAATACATTGAATGCAGTGGCGGCAGAATATGGAAAATCCCAAACTCAGGTGGCGATTAATTGGGCTATATGCAAGGGTACCGTTCCCATTCCTGGTGCCAGAACCATTGAACAAGCCCGTGAAAACTTGGGATCGACTGGTTGGTCGTTAAAGCCTGATGCGGTTGATGAACTGGACAAGGCAGCACTCAAGGTGTCCAAACCAATGATTCAAAACATATTTCAGACTAAATAGGTTTAGAATAGGATATTCTTATTCTGGTAAGTTAGTTCTTCTTTTTATCCAGCTTCATCATGGCACTCAACCTTTCCACCAAAGGAGGGTGTGAATAATGATACATACTGTACCATGGGTCAGGACACATGGCACCTAAATTCTCCAAATGGATCTTGCAGAGTCCACTTTGTAGTTTTTGGCTCATGCCCAAGTCCACCGAAAACTTGTCCGCTCCGAACTCGCAATGACGGGAAAAGACAGTCAACACAAAGGACAAGACCTTGTCCACGGGTGCCCATATCGTTTGGAAAAAGAGCAAGAGCGCAATAATGCTGGGAACAGGTCGTGACGAATCGTCAAATCCAAAGGCAGCGAAAAGATCATTGGACGTATAACACAAGGAGAAAATGTAAAAGGCCGCACCAAAATACACTTGGGTCACACAGAAATTTGTTAGGGTATGCCCCAGCTTCCAATGACCCAACTCATGTCCAAGAATAGCAAGAATTTCATCCTGGTGGACCTGTTCCATCAATGTATCGAATAAGACTAACAAGTGTTGTAGCAATTGAATTCAAAACAAAACCGTGAGTACGATGCATGGATAAACAGTACTTGGACAGGCACCCAATTCCAACGTACCAATTCGTTTGTTGCTACCAAAACCAAACATGAAAGCATTGGAATGGGAAGAACGCTTGGATCCATCCATGACAAATAGTTTCTTCAAAGGATACTTGAGGCGATCGGCGAGTTCGTAAATCTTGGTTTTAAGGTCTCCGTCTGGCAAGGGTTCATATTTGTTGAACAAGGGCATGATGAAAACCGGAACTATGGTCATCATGATAACAGAGAATACAAACATGAAGCCCCAGACGTAGATATAGAAATAATCCCCACCCATCTTGATAATCTTGAGCAATAGGGCAACGAATGGACCACCAATGACACAGGAAAGAATCAAGGACTTGACCTTGTCCGAGAAGAAAAGACTAAGGGTTTGCTTGTTGAAACCATGTTTTCGTTCAATTTGAAAGGTGGAGTAAAGTTCAAAAGGCAAGGAGGTAATGGTTCCCACAATCGTGGTGACGAGCAAAAAGATCAATGTAATTTTGATCTCATGGTCGGCGGTCCATCCAAAATAGGTTTGACCAATCGTGACCGATTTATCCCAGACATAGGGTAGAAATCCCAATAGAAGAAATGCCACCGATTCCACAGTATCATAGGTCGAGGAAATCATTCCAAAATTAATCTTGTCGAGTCCGTAGGCTTGGGAGGATTTGAACTTGGCTTGTAATTGCTCGAGCAAGGGAGCCTTGTCCTTGTCATCCTTACTATCTTGCGTTTTGGATTCTTTGGCACGCTCCGAATCAATTTTAGAGACGGTCATCTCCAATTCTTTGGGGAATGTGGTCTTTTGATAGGCCGCTTTCTGTCGTGCATCGAGACTTCCCTCAAAGACATACACGAATAGAGTAAAGGCAACGGTGGCCGCCAGGGACCAATACGCCAAGGGTGAAACATCTCCAGTAGCGTCGGATGCTCCGGATGCTCCGCCACTTTGCGTGTATAGCGGTTTCAAGGGTAGTGTAGTCATGATGGATGAGCAATGGATCCAGCAATGTATAATCTTTCGACGACAAACTGCAGCTGGTTCTGCTGCACAGGTCGCCCTTGGCTTGTGTCACGGAGCGATCCCATTGTCGGCGTCTGACCGTTGGGGAGGATCTTGGGTTTTCGGTTTTCGGCCAGACATCTGGCATCACGTGGAAGCACGACAACTTTACTTGTACTGTTAGTAGAATTGTGATTGGAAAGAATTCTGACATGATGCTAGGTGTCATGAAAGCTGGGAAATGGATGTGATAGAGAGACTGCCATGGCAACCATTCCCATTTGGGTAGCTTCATTGACAGTAATTAGAGATAGTTTACTACTACCCAATACACTGGAATACAGCAAGCGTTGTGGTACAAAGAAAACAGGCAACATTCACAGTTACCAGCTGCTACTGACAACCAAGCGTCTCAATTATAATAGTGTGATGAGGAGCTATTTCTAATGCGAGTCAAAATGTTACAAGTTCCTCACCATACTTCTAGTGGGGACGAAAGTTAGCTGACGGTGAATCTGTACTACCGGTATGGCCATTCGTGCAGTAGTAGCAAGGGTCATTAAAAGAGGTCGTAATCCTCCCTTTTCCCCTAAATTTATAGTTCCTTTTATGCGTTAAAATGCTGTCTCTGCTAATGACAACTTTGGAACACAGCGAAGATGGTAGAGCCAAAATACAGCTTCGCCCTCTTCGGGTTGGGGCCGACGTCGTTGGAGCATTTTCTACATAAAATCCTACTTTCGGCTTGAAAGTCCCCGATTGTGTAGCTTTTACCCCATCCACTACTTTACGACGACACGTACTAACCATCATGTCCTCTACATTTGATCAATGTCCATTACGACCACCACCTTCACCTTCACCTTCACCATCAGCTTTAGAACACTTTATTAGAATGGAACATAAACAAGAATTTGGACACAAGGAGCCTATAGTAGGAGCCGATTTTGGAACAACAACAGAAGAAGATGTTAGCTTCTTTCACGATTTTGTGGCTGGTGGAGTGGCTGGATCAGCATCAGTGGTAGTGGGACACCCATTCGATACCATCAAGGTAGGGGCATTTGTTGGACCAATTCATGTTGTATATATTGACGACACACACACACAAGTTGGTGTCGTCGTCGTTGCCTGTGGAATTGCTCAAAATAACTGTGTCTCAATCCAAGCAAGACCATCTCGTTGTCTTCTCGTCCAATGTCAACTTTTGTTGTTCTTTTTCTCACTCATTTTGTGATGATATAGGTCCGTATGCAAACATCATCGGGGAGTTCAGGAGGCATATGGGCACTAGCAACATCCTATGGTGGGGTGCCATCACTGTTTCGTGGCATGGCAGCACCCTTGTCGACGGCTTGTGTAGTTAATGCCATTATTTTCTCAAGTTATGGATGGAGTTCTCGATTGTTTGATCAATATGTGCAACCTCCATCAAGAAATGCGATTCATGATTCGACGATAAAAGCATTTACCTGTGGTTCCTTTGCTGGATTTGTACAAGGATTGGTTATATGTCCCATGGAACATTTGAAATGTCGATTACAGGTACAACACGGCAAGGGTTCGAAAGATAATTTGTACAAGGGCCCCGTATCGGTAGCCAAGGCCATTGTGAATGGTCATGGTATGACTGGTTTATATCGTGGTTGGTGGGCCACGGCATGGCGTGAAGTTCCAGCTTTTGGGGCCTACTTTGCCTTTTATGATTTTGCCAAGGATGCACTGAATACCTTTTTTGCTCGACGAGCTGGAATTGATGAAAAAGATAGTGGAGCACGACATCACTCGCATACCTGGGCATCATCAGCATTGGCAGGAGGAACAACGGGAGCATTAACGTGGTTGATGATTTACCCCTTTGATGTTATCAAGACCAAAATACAAACCAGTCCTATGGATACTCCCTTGGAAAAGCGCCGAATGGTCGCCGTGGCCCGAGATATCATTCGAAAAGATGGAATCCAAGCCATGTTCCGTGGACTCAATGTGACAGTCATTCGTGCCTTTCCAGTAAATGGAATCATTTTCCCCGTCTATGAGTACTGTCTGATGAAGATTGCGGAACTCGAGTATTAGAAAGAGTATACTGCGATGAAGGACAGGAACTGCTCCTGCCACCATTTTTTAAAGTGCTTGTTTAGGGCTACTAGTTTTCATTATTCTCGACTTTTATCAAAACCTTTCCATGCAGTTGTGGAAAATGCAACATGCATAGTCCATAGTTATGGATTGCAGAAATGCATACTGCAAATGTACATAGCCATGTTGCTAACATGTGATGTAGCATTGACGTTTCGCGCTGAAATTCAAGAATAATGTCTGTTCGGACTTGCTCTTGGCCACTTGTTTCACCCGGTAATCTAAAAACCAAAGGCGATTGACTACGCATGTTGAAAACTACACAATGAAAAGGGTTTGCTTTGCTGCACGCTACAATTTGTAACTTCCAACTTGGAATCGGTTGTTCATTTTCAAGAAGAGCGAATGTGGCAGTACACAAACTACGGTACCTGGTACTCCATGATAGAGACTTGGAGACGATGTAAACGAACATGTTCTGTCGCTGACCATGTCTCGTGGTGACAAATATCATATTTTTGTTCATAGGGTTAGAATCCACCATACAAAACGACTAAACTGCTCGAGTCGATCATGTACTTGTATCCCGAATCAGTCTTCTTGCGCATCAAAGTGAAGCCTACAATACCACCATTGATGAGTTTCTTCTTCTTGCTCACATGATCAAAAGGTTTGGGGAGATAGGTTTGAAAGAATGCGCGAAACCAATACGAATGGCCAGTGGCAACAATCGCATCTGCATCGAATTCTTCAAATGCCATGTAGCAGAATTTCTCCATTCGTTGCAAACCGTTACCCTTCAATGGTTTGTTTCCCAAATTCTTACTGGAATCACATTGCGTGGCATAGATTTCTTTGACACGGTCAGAATCCATCCAGGAAGAGACGAGTGGGCCCTTGGGAGGATGAATTGACAAGGCATCTGGATTGATACTCGCCTCTTGAAGTTCTTGCAGAACGACAATTTTATCATCCTTGACACGCTTATCCAGACGATCTTGGAGTCCGATGGCGATGGTAGAAATGGCACGTCTAAGATTGGACGATGTCAATTGGCACTTTACGTCTCCCTCTCCCTTGAGGAGGCGAATGAGATGCGCCTCTTTAGGAGTACTAAAAGCAGGGTTGGAAGTTCGAAGGAACTTTCGAATCCCTTCGGCTTGCTCTTGTCCTTTTTCCGACAAGGGAGAATCGTAAAACCAACTTTCGTCCGACTTGCCACTGACCAAGAAATACCATTCAGCAGCAAACGACTTGAACAATCCAGGGATGAATCCCAAGATGAACTTTCCCAACTTTCGGTCGCCCTTGTTGAATGTATCGTTCCAGGTAGACTCGCCGTGGCGCAAAAAAATAATAGTCTTCTTCTCTACATCCTCATCATCTTTGAAGAGGCTTGCCAGATCTTCATCAGACTTTTTCCACTTTTTGTCTTTGGAGAGTATCAGGAACTGGAATGTCGTGACAATGAGTGTGATCTTGGCCTTGGCCGCTTTGGGATTTGTCACCAAGCACACAATCGTGGCCAAGAACAGAGGCCGAGCGAGGCTGGCGACGAGCCACACAACATACCAAAGCACCATATAAGGAAAACTTATAATTGTTCCAACAATATTCATGGTTCCAGAAATTCTTTCTTGTTGAGCACTACAGATTGTAACAACAAAGAAAACCTACCTTCAAGGGCAGCAACACAATGACTTTTTTGCCGTCGTTTGTTGCCGACTCGCTCGAGATTCAAAACTTCTTCCATCCGGGTTCCGGACACCTCATTTTTTACACACGCTCGCATGACGGAACGTCTTACGGTAGTAAAGTGAGTAGTACAATATTGTGTGTTGTATTTGAATTATTACAAATATTAGAAATATACTTCATTGTCTCGTGCTCGAAGAACCATCTTGGGCTTTCGTCGAAGCACATCCATTCCTAGTACAACCGCGGGAGGAGCATCGACTCCAATGCCATTCAGGGCTGCCAACCCAGGAATGTCGCCGACATAGATGTGCCCTCGCCCAAACGACACTACATCCTCTTCACCAACAGCCGAAATGTCAATAGTCTCTACAGATTTCAGAAGATTCACGGGTCCATTCATACCACCGATGGTCAGGATTTTGCCTTCGGCATTGGCTTTTGCCAACTCTTGCGCTTCCTTGAATCGATTTGCAACTGCAGCAAACGGATTGTTGGATTTATTTGATGATGGCAACGTTATTGTTTCAATTCCTGCATGTTTTGCAGCCTCAGAGTTAAAAACTGTCACTGGAGATCCAGTATCCAATAGCGCAGGAATCTGAACACCATTGATATTCAATAGGATGGAAGGCAGTTGAGTCACCGGAATGGACTTGATGGGAACTTTGGACAAGCCTTGAATTGCTTCATTTGCCCATGCGTCCTTTTCGGCAAAAAACTTGACTGCTGGTTGGTCCACCAGTAGACCATCCTTTATAGTACTCGGTGACGATCCCCAATCAAATTCAACCCCGCCTTCGAAACAACTCAGAAATGCAAGACTTAGCAGTCCCGCACTAGCAGGACTGGCAACTGGCAATGCCGATGCTGTCAGATTTTGCATGAATAAAAATGATTCCTTGTCTTCCTCATTGGAAACAAGTTCCGGAAGGATGATTCCTCTCTCGAGTTGGGTGTCGCCGAGTTCATACGTATGTCCACCCGATATTGTCCCACCTGATCCAACGCCTGGCAAGGCTTCACCCACAATTTGTAGAAGCAATTCTTGGGCAACTTGGCCATTAATCGTATTGACATTGGCAGCTGTATCCAATACAAAGTCAAGAGAGACCCCCGACACGTTCCTTGCTCGTTGGGCAGATGTCGCTAAATTGGGAAATCGCAACCCAATCGCCGGATACGGACCAAGATACTTGAGCGGAGCTTGAACTACGATGGACTCGTGTTGATAGCCATGCTCCGAAGATGCAGACTCGACTTTATCGATAGAAGTGGCATGAATCGACGCTCTCCTAGATCTTGAACGAAATCCAAAGTTTGGTCGTAGGAATGCGTCACATTGATTGGTGACCGCAAGAACTGACGCTAGGTAAAGATATTTTTTGTCAAGCTTGGAGGTTTTCATTGTAAAACAGACGATGTTTTGATTTTGCTTTTTTTGCTCAAGGCAATCATAATTTATGTTGGAGTTGTGAAGGAACCATCTTGTTCATGTTCGTGTTGTCGGATATCAGATCTAGCGGTATGATCGAGTCATCGATCGGTGTCAAACACGCAAGCGAGCTGATCAAGTCATGGTTCGACTGACTCTGTCAACTGTCATAATCAACACTTATTTTACAGTTAAATTAAATAACAGAATCAACCGGTCTGTTTCAACTACGCACCGATCTTACGTGCATTTTATGGACAGAAATCACGGTCGCCAGTGACCTCGCTAGCGAAGACCAGCGGCGTTTGGCATATAACATGACCATGCTTGCGGCCGAATTATGCGATTCTGCATGACACGGGAAGATTTTGTGCTGCTTCGGGGCATGTGTATCGAACGGGCGGGCTCATCACATCCGCCTAACAAGAAGAAAATTTCATTTTCATTTTGGGCAGCGGTCCCTACCGGTAGGCAGATTCCCTACAAGCAGTCGTACCAGGTAACTGGAGAGGCAAGCAAAAGTTAGCACTATTGACAATCGTGCAGAAGACAGTCTGTTGAACTGCCTGTGCTGTACCTCTACTCTTGACACTGGTACCTGGTTATCATGGTAGTTCACGACGAGGATACCAAGAAGAAGTTGGACAATGATGATGGGAGCAAGAAAAAGAAGAAGGACCCCAAGAAAAGTAAAAAAGATGATGTGCCCGAGGAAATAAATGAGGTAACTGCGGAAGGCAAAGACAAGAAGAAAGCCAAAGGCAAGAAAGAAAAGTCAGAAGCAACACCGGTTGAAGACAGCAAGAGTCCCAAACCAAAGAAAGGCAAGAAACTTGTTTCCTCCGACCACGAAGTAAAAGACGACAAACATAAAGGAGGAGATGGTGAAGCGTCTCCTGCTCAAACAAAAGTGAAAAAGAAGAAGAGCATTACAGCGGAGACCTCTGACGAAGGAATCGGACAGGCAGAAAATCCGGGAGAGTTGTCCTCCAAGGACGCGACTCCAGTTCAAACGAAAACGAAGACCAAAAAGAACAAAAAGGTTGCTTCAGATGAAGACAGTCAACTAAAGTCCAAAGATATCGTAGAAGATGGGGAGGGAGAATCTACGTTAAAAGATAATCCCAACACACCGAAAATGAAACAGAGAAAAAGCAAGAAAAATCTCATGGCGGAGTCTTCCGACGACGAACTTGAAATCAAGTCGGAGCACAGTAAGAAGAAAAAAGGCAAGAAACATGACGTAACAGCGCACGATGAAGGAAGTGAGACTAAAACTAAAGCGAGAAAGGGTAAAAAGAACGTATTGGCCGACTCGGAGCGTGAAAGCGAAGCTAGACAAAAGTCAAAAAAGAAGCATAAGGCATCTGAACTCTCTGGTGAAAATGTGGAAAACACCAAAAAGAAAAAGAAGAAAAAATCATCGGACAATGGTGAAGTCTCAGATAGTGCACCTGTGGAGTCATCGGCCGAGTCAACGGAAACAAAACAGACATCGCCATTGGTGGCAACGACAGATGGTTCGGATGATTCTACAAAAGTAGCTCCGTCTAAAGAGCAAGTCCCCAACTCTGTCGAGAATACCCAAGAAACACTGCTGGGTAAACAAACCGAAAGCACAAAATCTGAAGATGCTGCTGACAACGCCGTGGATTCACAAAGTCATGTACTGGAATCTCAACCCGCTGACAACGAGAATTCTCTCAGCGACCCCCCCTGGAATTATTGAAAAGGAAACAGCTGATGAAAACCACCACCTGTTAAATGTAGACACTGAAAAGGGAGCAGATCAGGCGATTGGAGAGTCTACCGAAAACAAGAATGTGACACAAGCATCCGAGGAAACGGAGTCCAAGCCAAACTCTGCGTCAAATTTGGCGGGAACAGAGAATGCACTAGCTACGACCGTAGAAGCAGTCGCCAGTGGAAACGCGGAATCAACAAGCGGAATGGATGTAAATGAGGTTTTGGCAGACGAGGTTCCTTCCCTAGTTACAGAAAGTGACCACCCACCTGTTTCCCTGATCGAGGAAAGCACCGTTGATGGTAGCGTGAAATCTGCAACGGAACTGAGAACCTCAGATGATTTGAAGGAGACTTTCAACCAAGTCAAATCTCACGCAGAGGTAAATGTACCTGAAACTGCAGTTGCTTCTGGTAACAACGATAGTTTGGAAGTGCCATCGGAGAGCCATGTTTTGGTTGAGATAAACGAAACTCCTGAGGCTGAACCAAGTGATGCTTCGGGACAAGACGTGATACCGAAGCAGGTGGATCTTGACCATCATACGATAACAATCAATGGTAATCTTGCACCAGGAATCCAAGAACAATCCACCGAGTTGGAAGTGAATGTGTCGTTTAACCAAACTGACGAAAATCTTTCAGAAACGAAACAACTATCGGCGGACTCCGTGCTTCACGACGCGACGAAATCAATCGATGGCGAGGTTGAGCACAGTTCACAGGGTGTCCAACTAGAAGACACTGACATCCAAGCGGATGCTGAAATCGATACTGTTGAAAAGGACATTCTGGAACAACACACTGAGACCACCGAAAGCATCGATTTGCCGACTGAGCCAGAGCGTGAAGAAATCGATGGGCTAACGCAGACATCCGACCAGGTCGCGGTCGCGGACGTGCAAGAAACGCAGACTGGCGATAGTGAGAAAGTCGAGGAGTCCTTATTGCAGGCAAACCTTGATGAGGTGACTGAACACATCGGAGACACTGTTGAGATCAATGAGGGTAAGGAACAAAATACTACGCGTTCAGAAATCATCTGGCATAGTGACGCAACAGACGCAAATCCTTCCGAACGATCTATTCTCATAACCAGTACTCTTGACAAAGGCGACTTGGAGGCAGCAGCAGTAGCTCCTGCAGTGGATATCATCGAAGTCACGCCTTCATCAGAATGCTCTATCCCAATATCTGAAAGTCCCAAGGAGCTTTTGACAGTGTGCGAAGCAATGACAGGACTAGTCAAAAATGACGAATCGAGCTCAAAAGAAATGAATCGTCTCAAAGAGCAACTTCTGGTACTTTTCGGGGCTATGCATGAAGAAAGAATATCCCTACGTGCAAGACTTCAGAAGCAAGAAGCGGAACTGTTGAAAAGCGAAGAAAAGATTGAAAAGCTGGAGGATGAGATTGAGAAACAATTGGCCGATTGGGACGTGTTGGAAGTCAAACTTGGACAAGCAGACTTGGAGATCCGAAAGCTATTAGCAGAAAATCAGCGACTAGGTAATGAGCTCGAAGCGGCCAGTAAAACTGATTCAAATGGTGATCCAAGCGATTTTTCGGCAGTCCAGGAGTCTTTGAAAACTTTCTCAGACGACATTGCTACGCCAAAATCAGATTTGGAAGAGCCGTAAAGGAGAATGGATTTACAGTTACCGTAAGTGGAAGTTGCCCACACGCGATTCCTGGTTTGTTATTGTGACGTACAAGTAAGGTTTTGAATGTTTGCATTTAGCGTTGTTGTTACAGAGTTATTTCTGGGTAGTAGTAAAGACCTGAAAGGGTCTGTTTTACCTGGTACGACTACAACTTCTGACGAGTTCCTAGTTAGGGTTATTATTGATTATAGTTCGACAAGCTTGAGTAGTGGTACGTCACCAGGTACCGGTTACAAGTATCTACCAGTAGTACTAACGTTAGAAATTGGGAAACGAGAAACCGTAAGTACGTTCGTACCATCGAAATATCCAGAGCTCGAAGGCGATAGACCTCGCATGATTACCGCTGAGAACACGCCGAGTTTGGTCATCAGTCATCACTTGCCACGCCAGCAAACGACTCTACCCAAGGAAGTTTCCTCACGGCGTAGCTTGCAAATTGCAATCTTCTTTTGGTCGGCATGAGCGACATGCCCCCAACCTCCACTGTCATAAACTCCACGTCAAAGCCTCGTTCTGAAATCCACTGAACTCGGCACCTTTTGGTTGTGTCGTAAGCACAACAGTGCATTAGCCGTCGATCAGGTGTGTATGCTTTTTCGATTTCATTCTCATCATTGGTTTGCTCCGAGAACGCGGGAATGAAGGATTCGTGACTCTGTCACTCATGGACGAAAACCTGTTCGGCGGGATTTTGGCTCTCTCGGCGGGTTTCCTACTCCACTGGGTTCTGATGTTCGCCCCGCGTGGAGGCTTTGCCGTTGATGCATCGCACATTCTTTTACGTCTCGCCCAACGCTATTTGTGTCACCTTGAGTATGCTAAATAGATTACATCGCAGAACACCACCATTCCGAAATGATAGGAGATTGTTGACACGGCAGGGACGAGAATTCGGAACCTGCAATGAGACTAACAGTAGACATTGGTCAGTGCATTCAATCTGTCAACTCATTTTTCTCTTACTCTGTTTCGCATCTCGTTGAAAGTTACAGAAGGGTGGATTAAAGGCCAGATATGTCAGCATATGCGCTTCCAGGACTTTTTCCTCCCGTAAACTACTCGTCCGAGTGCAGCACCGCCGATAAAAGCAGCGCAGAGACAAGTTTCAAAAATCCTTTGCATCATGGCAATGAAGCATCATCATTTACTGGGTTGTTGAGGGCGTCTGTAGATTTGCTTTCAGTTCCCTCGTTCACAAGTTCAGGAGTTGCAAAGGTCAATCCGAAAGGTTCAAGTGTAACGCGAACATCAAGTTCATGCGAATCGATGTCTGAAGAACCTGAGATCGAGGTAAAGGAAGCGAAAATTGACCCCATTAGATTGATTCAAAGTGTGACTGGAAGTTCTTCTCGAAATCCAGGGTTAACACGGAAATTGAGGAGAAAAGGCTCACGAGAAAGACTATCCGGTGACACGGCAAGTCCACAAAACTCTCCTGTTAACAAGCGACAAACGATGTCATTCGGCGAAGACGATAATCATCAATATTCAAAAGGCAACGGGGCGTTAAATGGAAACCCTCACGATGACGCTATCGAGTTTGAGCTCGCCATTTCCTTCAATGGGCGCAAGTACACAGCTACTAGGACTTTGCAATGCATCATGCAATTACGTGATGACTTGATACGAGAAATGAATGCAAGACGTCAATGGCTTCAAATTCATCAAAAAGCCTCCGAACCTTTCTCATCATCAGATTCGAGAGCTCGCGAGCTCAATCCATTTGGGTACACATCGTCGGACGACCATGTTGAAATCCCTGAGATCCCCTCCATTTCGGGTTCAGCAACGAATGGAAGCAGTGGATTTGTGGGACGAGGCTTTACAATGTTGCATGCCATGGCAAAATCGTACGTCCCAATAATGGAACGTTGGCTGCGCAGTGTGATGGCAATTGTGCCGAAAGACAGTGAATGTTTGACAAATTTCCTTTGGGAACCGTTGTCACATGAATCGTTCCCACTGGAGATTCCATCAAAGTCTTGCACAAGTCTGGCTACTTTGGGGTCAATCAAAGAACTGGACTACAACACTGATGATGATGATGATGATGATGACGACTCTCACGAGGACGACACCTGGTAGGAACAATGATTCATTTTCAGATACCCTCGAGCTAGCTACCTATTTTTATCTTTTCAATCACAAAACAATAGCTCTGTACTTTACAGTCAACCAGTGATAATATTTGACAAATTATATTCCAATATGATGAGTTTTCATGTATCGGATAATGTGATTCGCCTGGGTAAAGCCAGTGAGGACAATGACTAGCAATTGAATGATGGGCCAATACATGGCGGCAGAATGCATAGCAACAGACTGGTCATGAAAGGCAACTTCTTGATCCTTGTTGAAATCAGCATTATTCAATATGGCTCGAACTCGATTACTCAAGGTTTGAAGGTCCCTCTCCAGACGACTCATTTCTTGTTTGGCAACATCATGATCCAAAGAATTTCCAGTAGCATCTTTGGAGGGTGCTGTTGCATCTTCCGATGGTTCCTTGTCTGCCGAAGTTATGGTGACTTGGATGGAAATCCTAGATGGACTGTTTCGATTTGCTACAATGGATTGGACACAAATATCCACCGTGCCGTCATCGTCACCAGTTAAAAATTCAATGGTACCCTGAAGTTGGGTCAATTCCTCTCGGACCCGACCCTGACCACTCACTTTATCTTCACCATATCGTCTCCGTTGTCGACTCGTCAAGGCACCCTGTAATCCTGCCTTTTGTGTCACCGTAATACTCATGTCCCGTATCTTCTTTTCCTTCATGCGTTCCAATTTCTCTTTCATTCGACGATTCCATTCGGCATCTTGACCGTCGGCCTCATCTCTCTCTGCTCCTTCCTTTTTTTTCTGTCAACAGCGTTGCTGCATTGGCACTCTCCTCGTTTTCATCGAGTAGTTGCACATCTAATAATGAGTGGAAATGGAGTGGATGAGTGCAGGGAGGGACATGTAAAGACAGACGTATAGCATGATTTTGATCCATAGGATGATAAAGGGCAAAATTCGATACGTACCTGGAGCATGATAGGAAATTGTAATGGATTGCCCTTGTGGTGCAATGACGCTAAAGCATTTGGATCGTGTACTTGTCAAAATAAAGTAGGGTACACTTTGGACACTGATCAATCCCAACAAACTGAGCAAGATGAATCGTTGCAACGGCATTGGGGCCATCTTTTGATGAGAGCTTGTTTGTTCCGAATAGTACTATCGGTGACGCAGCTATATATTGCGAATGGCTTGCGTAGAGGAGGGCTTGATGATGAACCACTTGGAAATGTATGGGTAGCCGCTGGTTGTAGGTGCTCTCTAACAGTTAGTCAGTCCCTTTCGCTCATGGTCAATGATGGACCTTGTTTCGGGGTGCCATTCAAAATTCCCATCATTCTTGGAGATTCCCCCCTTTTCTTTTCGAAATTCGCTTTCCAAGTGCTTGGTTATTACAGTGTGCACAAACTCACGGATGGGACAGTCCACTAATGTGCTATCACTTTTTTCGACAAGTGTGTTTTGGTAGAGATGATTGCAGCAACCGCTAGCAGTCACGACCAATTCTAGGCATTGCCGGACATCCACCAACCGAAAGGATAGTGAGGTGGTAGGATCTTGCACGTATTATTCAAGGTTGGATAAAGAGCATCCTTGCTAATAATATAGAAATTAGTCAATTATTTAAGAATACAGAATCATTCGTTGGTCACGACGTTTGCCCTTTGATATATTTTACTTTCATCATCGCCGTCCACTCATGAAGTCGTTCGTATAGAAGTAATAGTAGTTACACCATGGGAATCGCCATTCCCATACACAATATAATCCATCCCAAGACATGAATTGGATTTCCATAGCTAAAAGCAACTTCCCGTGGATTGGTTTCACCTTGTTGTATCCAAAACTTGCCACGTTTCTTTTCCAACATTTCAAAATATTGTCCCAACAGAATAAAAAACACACCCAACATGGAAGAAATCAAGGGACCTTGACCATCCAAACCAATGACTGTAAATAAAATGACCATGCCAATGTAATACACATAGTTCCATCGCTTGTACAAGGCCAAATCTGCCCTCCAATAGGCCGGTAAAACATGAAGACCATAGACCAAACCAATCAAGGATGCCACAATACAGGCCATGAGTTTTTGCATGCTAAATCCATTGCCAAAAGGCAAAAAGGCACAGAGTCCAAAAAAGATCCATCCCACGATGAGTACCCAAGGAGTTTCCACCACACCAGCCACGTGTTCCAAGGAAAAGTAGGGGAAGCCACTCGACATTTCCTTAAAGGTACTACCATCCAACTTGTAGAACCATCCGTCAACAATATGATCCACTGGCTGTGATCCATTATCAAGGGCAAAGTCTAACGCCAAATTGGCTGGAACAACAATAAATAGCCCAGAAATAAAGACAAACCAACTTCTGGTATTCAAATAGAATGGAACATAAACTCCACCCACCAATCCATCGACGTATTGTACGGCATTGGTCCCTACCCAAATCAAAAAGAATCCATACAATAGACAGAGTGCACCAAGATGATGCGGCGAAACATCGGTGGCGGGTCTTCCCTGGGTTTCCCAGGTGATGCCCATTTTTCTGGATCGTCTCATAATGTGGTGCGACAAGAACAGTAACGAGGCTAAAAGAATAAGTTAAAGAGTGAGAGAGACAGAGAGTGTGACGTATGAGTACAAGGTTTTCCTGTAACCACTACCACGATAGCAATATCTTGACGCACCTCCACCGACCGAAAAATACCACGGAGCATCCGTCTGTCGGTCCGCAATGGCACAAATCACCAGCCACGTTGAAAGAATCAACAACAGGGACAAGGCCTTTTTATTCAATTCTAAATTTCGATCAATGGTAGCCCGTCGCATGGGGAAAGCAATAAGTGCAGCGATGATGGGAAGGAATAGAACAAAGCAAATGTTCCACCCAGCATACAAGGCAATGGGACGTCCAGGTACAAAGAGAAACGATATGGCCCAGGTCAGAATACCGATGATGATCCCATAATGTTTGGACATGGCCTTGTTGAGATGTTCCATCGGTACCACCAAGGTACTCGCATTGGCAGCAGGATCATTGGCTTGTCGAAAGTCTTCTGTATTGACACTAATGGCATCGCGACTACCATCGGCGTTGGTTACAAACTTTTTCGGAGTTGATGTAGATGCTTCTTCGACATTTTGGTAATCCCCTCCGTACATTCATCGACAGCAGTCTCATAGGCTGCCAAGCCTTCGTCGTCAAATTTTCTTCCAGCACACCAGTAGGCAACTGTGGTAATAAGTATCCCAGTCAGAGACAAAATCTCGCGGATCCCCCATTCTACAACCAGATCAGGAGCTGTCGTTGCCATTTTGTATTGTCAGCAATGCTGAGATAGTACTGGGATTATTCGCACTTTTTTCCAGTAGTAACAAGAGTTGACTTTTCGCTAAGGTAACTTATTTCAATATTTCTGTATTGTTTTGGAGAGGACAATGTGGATGGACACACGAAGTATTCGCTGCAATTCAATGTTTTCATGTGCCAATACGACAAGATCCACAACCAGAGGTTCGGACAAACCTACGAGGATGACCAGCAGTTGGCGCCAGAAACCCCCTAGTTAGGTCGGTTACAACGGGCGTCTATTCATGTGCATCACATTCAGCTAGGCTCTCCACACCCCCAAATGACTTTCTGGAATTTTGATTGGAACCGGGTACGAGTATATGGTACCTGGTATACCAGGTACCTTTACCTGGGTACCTGGTACCTGTACCCAGAGATGGAACGTTTAAAGGCTATGATGCGCAATGCGCAGGACCACCCAGAGCCGCAAGTTGTATTTGGATTTTGGCATCTACCGGTACTGATAGTCCCTCTTCAGGTTGAAGGTGAATGGCAGTTTCGAAACGATTGGATTGAAATCTCTCATCACAAGGAGGGCTACAAGTACCAATGAGCGGTGAAAATTTACCGTATTGTCGGCTATTGTTCCGGTCGAAGGAGGGCATTGAACTTTTTTCTATCCCATCTGAACGTGCCGATGAAGCCTCCATCACCCAACGAGAAAAGCGTGAGTTCCTGATCCAAGGGGCGACCTCCTTTCAAGCTGTCTTGCCAGATGGTTCGGCAGCCTTTGTTCACCGACCAGAAAAGGGAATTTTCAAACTTAACCTAAGTCATGGAGCAGTATCCGACACAAATAATCCATTTTTGCAAGATACATCTCGAGTTCAAATCATGGCAGTCTCACCCCAAGGAACCTATGTCTTGACTTGGGAACGAGCCAAAGAAGGAGAAACTCCCAATATGAAAGTCTGGAATACGGTATCGGGAGCATTTGTGATTGGATTCCGACAAAAGGCCTTGAGTCGCGACGCCTGGCCCTACGTGCAATGGACCAATGATGAAAAGTTTGCCTTTGTCATGGGTACCAATGAAGTTCGCGTCTATCCTGGGATGTTTCCCCAAGGTGCCGAAACTAGATTTGTTGACAAAATGCGCATTCCTGACATTTCAAGTATGAGTGTACCGAGTGATTCCAAAGGTGCACTTCGAATATTGTTCACTTCCTTTTGTCCCAAGGACAAGACCAAGCCCGCTCGAGCGTCCTTGTATGAGTATCCCGCCAAAGCTCCCGTGCCTGCCAATACCAGCTATCCTCCTCTCTTGACCAAGTCGTTGTTTCAAGCCGAAGAAATGAAAGTTTATTGGAGTCCCAAGGGTGATTCGGCATTAATCGCATTACAAACAACAGTCGATGCATCGGGAGAGTCGTACTATGGATCCACCTCCTTGTTCCTCATGAGTCCACTCGAAAAGGATACTATTGCGGTACCATTGCCACAAGAAGGACCTGTTCTTGATGTAGCATGGATGCCCAATCCCACCAAACCTCCAACCTTTACTGTTATTGCTGGGAAAATGCCATCCATGGCATCCTTGCACAATGGGAATGATGGCAAGGCAACGTTTCTGTTTGGCAATGCTCATCGCAATACCATCGCTTGGGCACCACATGGGCGCTTTGTATGTCTAGCTGGATTTGGAAACTTGGCAGGAGGAATGACCTTTTGGGACAGAAACAAATGCAAGCAAATTCCACCCGCCAATCCAATCACGGCCTCTTGTACCGTTGGCTATGGTTGGTCACCCGATTCGAGATTGCTAGTAGTATCGACCACATCCCCTCGTATGAATGTTGATAACGCTGTGCACATTTATCGATATAATGGTGACAAAATGAAGAATGTACCCTGGAATAATGATCATTATAAACCAGATCGTCTTCTGGAGGCCACCTTCATTCCAGCAGCCAACGTTGACTATCCCGACCGCCCACAAAGCCCAACTCTCAAGGATGCTGCTCCATCGGCGGAGGGATCGACTGCAACGACAGAAGCCAAACCCGCAGGGCGATATGTTCCTCCCTCGGCAAGAAATCGAGAAGGACGAGGTGGATCAAGTTTGGCGGAAAGGATGAGAGCTGAAAAAGAGGGCAAGATGAAGGGGGCCCAAAAGGTGGAAGACAAACCAAAGGTTGTCATTGGAGCAATGGGCAAGGTTGTCGTTGGTATGGCACCTCCTCCGAACCAAGGCAAGAGCAAGTCTGCCATGCGCCGAGAAAAGGCCAAACAGAAAAAGGATGAGGAGGACGCTCGCAAGGAACTCGAAGAAAAGATTCTGACCACCGAGGTATCACCACCAGTAGCTACACCAGCAGAGGCCAGTACCGATAATAATGATTCCACCGATCCTGAAAAGCGCGGCCGCAAAATCAAAAAGACACTGAAACAAATAGAGGATTTGAAGGCTAAAGATCCTGCTTCGCTGAATGACGATCAAAGACGAAAGATCGAATCAGAGAAAGAACTACTGGAGGAATTAGCCAGTTTGGGAATACAATAATAAAATCTAAGCGCGTTTGGTGCAATTATATGATTATGAGATTGGATGTAGCATAGGGTCTCACACAAACTTTCTGCTCATTTTGTGGATATGCCATCCACGATCAGCCAAGTGCAGGCTTCCCGGGATCAATCCAGCATTGTGGGGTGCTTATTCAGGGTGTCTTGGTCATGACAAATTGCCCTTTTTTCTCGTTTGTTGAAACCTTGACAGCTAGAGTGCGATAGTCGTAACAGGTTCTGATGCTTGCACATCAATATGATGTCGCGACTGTTCCTTTACCTTTTCCATCATGACCTCAATCCTCTGTTCAATCCAATTGTAGAGGTCTCTATGATTTTGGATGGCCTCTTCATGTTGTGGTCGTTTCCCTGCCCGAATGGCTTCCGCTACTCCAAGTAAACTTGACCACATCCGTCCAAACACGGTACGACTGAACCAATTAATGATTGAAACGGGAACTCCAGTAATATGAGGATCCACCCAACTCTTGATACTAATGAGAATAAGCTCTTCCCCTTCTGGATATTTATGTCTCGACTTTTCGAGGAGTGGATGATTGGGTGGGCATCCTCGAATCAAAATGGATGCCGAAAGATCAATTCGTACGACGTTGGGGGCCGATTCTGGAATGTCAGGATTGTCTTCGGGGGTTTCTGTTTGTACATGAATGGCAATGGCACCCTGATCTTCAATCACATCGACAGCCACCGCATGTTGCGTACATTCCCTGGTTTGAAAGGGCCATGCCATACTGGCCGTCACTCGAATAATTTGATTGCCCCGACCTTCCTCCTTGATTTTCTTACTTTCTTGAATTCCCATTTTGATTGGTTTCTTGAAGGATGGCATCCATGTCTCATATAGATCCGATTCATTGAAAACGGAAATGATTGGAATGAGGAGACTGCCTTCAATAATGGAATCAATGCGACATTCCAAATGATTCTCGGCAGTGTGCTTGTAATAGACTGTAAAATCTCGATGACCATGGGTTTCTCCCTGTTTCTTCCAATCGGTTCCTTCACAGTTGGGTGACAGCAACAAGTCATTCATACCAGCTTCAATCATGTCCGCCCATCGTAGCATCCAAATATGTTTCGGAGTCAGCAATGACACATCCTTCACTTGTCGAAGTAGCTTGGCGGCATCGAGTAACCTTTCTACCGCAAAGAATTTCTCTGCCTCCTGAATCAAAGTAGTGTCATTTTCTCCATTGCTGCTTGCAACAGCTGCTGTCTCGGTTGTGTTGCTGTCGTCCAATTCCATGCTGGTCATTCTTTTACATAAATGAGTGAGCAACAGGTGGAAAAGTTTCGAGTCAGAGGGGTCAATTTTGGGACAATCGATCAAGTCGTTCCCAAGACCATAACAACTTCCGAGTTCCGAATTGACGTGCCGACCTCGCAGTTATCACGACCCAGCGTGATCGTGCCTTCCCGCCGGACGGTTTTGGGTATCCAATGTACCATGTCCTACCGACACCAGTCTACAGTTGATAAGTCGGAATCAGTCATGTGAAATGGGCCGGTTCATGTCGTATTCCGAGACTTGGACCGATTGAAAAATTTGTGACAGTGAGGAGCTGCCCCCATAGATATCAATGCTCTTCATAATCCAAAATGAAGTGCAGCATACTATCTGCTCTACTTGCAGCTTGCTCCCTACGGACCATTACCGCTACAGAACAAGCTAGAGCAGTCGCAATCGACGAGAGATTGCTTTCATTCGAAGAATCACAGAATCTTTCCGACAAGAGTTTTCCTCACTTTTCTGTCAACAACCACTTGCGCCATTTAGCTGCCGGCGATTTTGATCGTTTCAATCAACTCTTTGATAATGCCAAGATTGCAATTCCAGGTAGTTTTGATGTTTCCGAAGATGTTGCATTTATAACTCTTGACATGACGATTCAAGATATTGTCTGCTACGATATTACTGTGGGAAATGCCACTATAAGTCATGTCCGCAAGTCCAAGCAAGACATTGATGTCATGGTCAACGTTACTCAACTCAATGTCAATTGCAATCTTGCATACCATTATCGCTATGGTCTCTTGAAAGGAACTGGAGATGCCGTTGTCACGACGAGTGGCAATTCCATGTCCACAACCATCGACTTCACGTCGTCCAACTTTGACGTGTCGCCTCCCAATGCCTCCAACGTACAGTCTTGTGTAACCAACTTGGAAATCACCAACATTGCATTTTCGGGAGACTTTGTCTCCAACATTGTCGAAATATTTGAGAGATTCATCAGAAACACAATCGAGGGCAAGATTGAGGATCTTGCTTGCCAGGAACTTAGTTCCCTGGGTACCTCGTTTGTTGTTGACATGCTCGGATTGGCTGGAGACACCTTAGCAAAGTATGAAGGAGTCATGGGACCCAACGTCACCGATCCATTATATCTCGAGCAGACTTTCAACGTCCCACCCACTTTGGTCCCTTTGGATTTGCTCGATACGGAGGACATCATTGGACAGTGGTTCAACCAGGCTCTGGAACAGGTAGACAAGCTACTCTCGACCGTTGTGTCTGATCCCTACGGTCCAACAGGTACTGGCCAAGACTTAGGAATCAACAAAATAATGCGCAAGACTATATTGGACAAGAATCGAACTCTGGTCATTGCTTTGGAACAGCTTCCGGTGGACGGTGTTCTCTTTCACGGCGGTGATAAATTGACCGAGACCAACATCACACTCCAGCAAATCAAGATTCTCGGATTGGACACACTGACCTTCATCAACCCGATGCAGGGAATCGGAAAATATACGCTGCAAACTGACATGCAGTGGAAAAAGCTGGCACTTGAATTCGATGTGGTGGTAGACATTCGACCAAGCACCAGCAAAGACAGCATCTTGCAAGATGCTACATCCAATGGAATACAAGAAAATATCAGCATCAAGTTCGGGCTTGAGAATTTGAATGTTAGCGCGTCACTATTCCTAGTGGTAGATCAGGAGGCATTGGGTGCCATGGAAATCGGCCCCCTCCTCAACACTGAGTATATCATGCCGTGCCTCCTTTCCACTATTCATACCATGCAGCTATCGGGACTCCATGTCGATCCTCAATCTTTCATTGTTCCAACATTGACAGGCTTTGTTTCACCGGGGCTCGATCGCCTCATCACTGACGCAGTGGAAGCTGTTTTTGACATGTACAAGGGATCATTGGACAGCACTTTGCCAAATATTTTCGAAACTAGTATCCGTGGTTTTTTCAACCGTGAAGTCTTTGATGGATTTCTTACCAACGATGACCTATTTGCTTGCCCACCGGTCAAAGATGTGGATGGATACGTCGACTTTCGAGACTTGCTGCTTTCACCCGCCGATGCCCTCGCGCAAGGGGGATCTGGCAAAGAGCCGTACGGTGATCTTGCATACACTGCAATGGATTTGTTGCGGGATGATGTACTTTCAGTTGATAGCGATGGTACCTTGAAGCTGAATTCTCTCCTCGGTCCATTTACAAAGGCTCAATCTGGGACAGTCGGGACCCTTGAGTTCCAAAATGATCTCATCTCTCTTAACAAAACCACTTTTGCCAACAAGTTCATTCGGTCATTTGTCAATCGCTTTGAAATTGGCCTTTCCAACTTGCGTGTCACCAACTTGGATATTTTCATGCCACCAGTCTCGATTCTCGAGACCACATCATCGCCCTACGTATTGAAGAACAATATCACGATGGGACCAGTTGAGGGTCGTCCGATTGAAGTATCAGTTCAGCTGACGCTCGTATTGGAAGGAGAAACAACGAGTCCCCTGGAAATGGACAATGTGGTAGAACTTGGACTATCATTTGATGCGGCGTCCCTTGCTGGTAATATTTTGGCCAAGATTGATGCCAACAAATTACTTCATTTCCCACTCAAAGATATTCTTATACCACAATGTTGGCTTGCGACCATGCCCAAGCCGGCTTTGGATGAAAATGGTGAAATGCTCCCAAATTCTGATGTCCCCTTAGGATTGCAAGACGTGGCCTTGACCTTGTCCTCCATGGCACTGGATGCAACCTTTATTAAAACAACTAGTCTGGGCATTGCTGCTTTGAGTGATATACTGAGCAACTTTACCTCCTCGGCGAGTGGCGACCTACTTCTTAGCAGAATGAATCAGTTTGTTCAAGAACTTGTGGACGGTGATACTTTGCAAACCCTTGCAGATCGAAGCGTAGCCGACGCACCAATGGCATGTCCTCACAGCCCTGAATATGCCAAAAGTTTGTCGTCTCGCACTCTACTCGAGTTTCAGTTTCCTGATTTGTCCCCTTTGACCGTTGATTCCATGTTTTATGCTGCAGGAGTACTCGCACAAACTGCCTGGCTCGTGTACGTGGAAAGTGAACGATTGGTAACAAGAGATCCCACAAGCCCATTGTCTGGACAAGACTCCGTGGCAAACCCCGAATCTCTTATCGACTGGACGAACATAACTGGAAAAGTTGGATCAATTGTAGATCGAGCTATCCTAGAGGCAACTCAGTACTTGGGATCGCCGGGCGATAACGGTGTTTTGAGAATAAATGGTCTCATTCAAGATTGGCTATTTGACGGTGATTCAATGCTTGCTTGGGAATTTGATGATCTCTCTTTTGACCTACCGGGTATTGAAATATCTCTCAGTGCAGTCAAGCTCGACGGTTTGGATTCGTTCACACAATTTGATACTTGGAAGCCAATAGCACCACAGACATTGATGGCAACAGTCGCGCTCGAAAAACTTGACGTTGAGCTCACTATCGACGTTTTAGACAAGAAGACAAACGAGAGACGCCAGAACATGACACTCGGACTGTCGATTGCTGATATCTCGGCTGACATTGCTGTTTTCTTAGCGATGAATAAAGATAGCCTCGGCATGCTTCCCTTGGGATCCTTCTTGAACTTGGCAAATATCCTTCCTTGTCTACTGTCCTCAATGGAGACAATGGAAATAACTCAAATTGACCTCAATGTTGGCACCGTTGAAAACCCAAGAATAGACGGTCTCATGACAGATTCGCAACAAGGGCTAGATGCCTTCGTGACAAAAGTCATGGATGGGTATCGATCCCACGTTCTAAGCACCATTCCAATCATCGTCAATCACAGGATCCGTAATCTACTGAATGGCATTGCCAAGACTTACTTAAGCTCGGATCCTTGCCCCCTTGTGGCTCCACCTCCGTCGGATTCGGGATTCATCGATTTTGTGGCACTGTTCGGGAATGAGGGGGACATGTATGGCGATATCCCACCACTCCTGAAAAACTTGCTTGATTCCGAGCTGCTTGCACTAAACAACCAAACTGGAAGACCGAAAATCAACGAAGTTCTCATTGCTCCATTAACCGAAAAGCAGTCAGGCCAGGAAGGAAGTCTCCTTTTCCAAGGCGATATTTTCGGTGGAAATAGACGTGTACGAGTGGGTGGACTTGATGCTAAGGTCGAACTTCGTGCAAGTGACGCTAGATTTGAGAATCTCGACACCATCGGTTCACCCTTGGAAATTCTGGCACCGGTGCTCAACAAACCATACATGCTGAACAACACTGCAACATTTGGGCTAGAGGATAGACCACTTCATTTTGGGTTGAGGTTTCTACTTTCCTTGACGGGTGACGGTAAGGTTTTCGTAACTGAACTCGGCTGACATCAACGGTCTTCTGTCTCATTTTCTGCTCCTCCTGTTTACAGACAATATGAAATTGCGCAACGATTTGGACATTAGCCTTGATCTTTCCCAGGCATCAATCGCACTAATGGCGATGTTGAAGATTGCTACCTCCAGTTTCTTTGAGTTCCCCGTGCGAGACCTTTTCAACCTTGATTGTTGGCTTGCAACTATGCCAGCACCAGAGCTTGACGCTCAAGGTATTCGACGTCGCAGTGTACAACCTACAGCGTCAGTGGCTGATTTGGCTACTGCCATAGCCAACCTCAACTTAAACGTCACCTGTATTGAATGTACCAGCCCAAAGATGGCTGAGTTGACCGATCTCCTCTCGTCACGGGACTCCCAAGACGCTGCCAAAGCAACCGCAACGCGAATTCTAGACTATTTTGAACATCTTGTAACTGGAGATTTCCTACAAATTCAATTGGATCGAGCACTCAACGACGCTCCAAAGCGATGCCCACACAGTCCAAACTACGATCCGAACTTTGTTTCGAGTACTTATGCTACAACAGTCCCTTCAGGTGGCGATGATTCAACAACATTGTTGGTCCTTGTGGGTTGTGTAGTTCTTGGTCTTTTGGTCTTCTTGGGTCTTGCAGCCTTTTCCGTCAGGTGGTTTGTGAGGCGTCGACACCGAAAGTGGTTACTGACTAGGACAGAGGAACAGGTTGCGATCATTGCGCAGCGACAGAAGGAAAGTGACAACAGAGAGGCACAAGTGGACGCAGGTACACAATCCATGTTCAAGAGCCCAGATATCCCAATATTTGTGCGGTGGTTTATCCCCGTCGTCATCCTTGGAAACATTGCATTGTTCCTTAGCGGTCATCTGAGCCTTGGAGCTACAGTGAATATTGTTGCTGAATTCGCAGGACAGGAGATAGTTGTGGACAATTTCTACGAATTTTCCATGGCACAGTCTACGATTGAGATCTGGAATGCAGGAGGGTACGCACTTGCACTACTCATACTCATCTTCAGTGGAATATGGCCATACACGAAGCAGTTTCTGACACTGGCACTATGGTTTCTGCCACCCTCGAGATGTTCGACTTCACGCCGCGGTGCTATTCTGTTGTGGTTGGATAGGTTGGCGAAATGGTCCATCCTTGATATCTTTGTCCTTGTGATCTCGCTTGCAGCATTCAGGGTATCGATTGAGAGCCCTGATGTGGCATTCCTTCCCGACAACTTCTACTCGATAAATCTTCTTGTTGTTCCACTGTGGGGATTGTACGCCAACATGATTGCACAGCTGTTGTCGCAAGTGAGTTCCCACTTTATAATTCACTATCACCGCCACATACTGCACATGTGGCAAACAAGGAACCTCAATAAGAACACACCCGATCCTCTCGAGTCAACTGCCAATCCAAGCCACACCGGGCTGGATACCGTCTCGAGCGACATGATTGTCGACACAGATTCTGACAGTGAGGGCCCATCAGATGTCTTGTACGAGCACCACTTTGGGCGTCCTCATCGAGGCGAAGACGAAAAGCTTGTGATTCGTGGTTGGGTGAACAAGTTTTTGATCGCTGCGTCCGTTTGTTTGACTCTATTTGTTGTGCTTGGTTGTATATTGCCTACATTTTCACTGAAGATTCTTGGGATTGTTGGTATCGCCGTTGAATCGGGGCAAAGATTTGAAGATGCGAACACTCAGCATAACATCTTTACTGTTGTGAAGTTGTTGTTGGAAGAGGCTCGATTTTTGGGAACATTTGGAGATTGGGTCGGGCTCATCACCTTGAGTCTTTTGTTTCTTTTTTCGGTGCTGATAGTTCCCTTGGTCCAATGCGCAGCCCTTCTACGACAGTGGTTTGGGGCGTCCACACAAAGACAGCGATCAAGAGTGGCAATCATTATTGAAACTCTGTCAGCATGGCAGTATGCGGAAGTGTACCTTATTGCCATTTTCGTCGCAAGTTGGTAAGTCCTTCGACGATGGAAAGATAGAGAGAGAGCCCTTTGGTCGGTCAATTTCACTTTCTAACAGATGTTTGATACCGCAGGCAACTTGGACCAATATCCGAGTTCATGATTAACTCTTACTGCGACTCTCTGGATGACACGTTCGCTCAGTGGGTTTTTCTTGGCAAAATCAAAGCGGAAGATGCACAATGCTTCAGCATCGAGTCGTCCATTGAAGCAGGGTCGTACATCCTTGCAGTGGGAGCTGTTGTTCTTGGGTTTGTCGATTCATTTATCAACAAAGCTGCTATCCAGTATTTCCGCGACATGGAGGAGAAGGTTCCTGTTGATTTGGAACAAAACAGTGATACCGAGTTTTCAACGGACGAAGCGGCCACTATGACAAAGGAGATCCGCCCCGTACCCGTACTCTTTACGGACAACTTTCGGTGGTTTCTCCGAGGCACTGAAAGTACTTCTGCCAGTATTTCAGGCGACGACGAGAACGCTTTTCACAAGGCCACAACACGTACTTTCATGATGGAGGAAGCGTCCAATAATTTTTCTTTTGACGATGAAACAAGGAGTATTGGAATGGAGGCGGTAAACCCTTCCGAGACCACTGCGGACAATAAGGATGAGGAAGCATCGAACAATTTTTCTCTTGGCGATGAAACATGGAGTTTTGGAATGGAGGCGTCAAACTCTTCTGAGATATTTGATGACAATAGTAATTAGGTGGTTCGACACTGATGGCAGTAGGAAAGGAAGTTCATTTGACTTTCTGTATGAGAACATTCACGACCCATGAAGTTGAATTGCAACTGTTTAAAATGTAATATAGTGTTACTCCTATCGTTTCTGGTACTTTCAGATTACCCTGAAAGAAGTGAAACGACCATAGAATTGTACAACGATGTAATTCAGGACTCTTTGACTTGGCTTTGCAGATCGCGGGTCCTCCTAGATTTTTAATGTGAAACGGAAAAGGTTCGTCGTATCCATGTCTAATTTTTTCTGGCATGATGAGGTGACTTTGTCGTGTAATAGTGAAGCATTTGATTCCGAAACCACTCGTGATCGATTGATGTGGTGTATGTTGGATGGATCATCATCGTGACAACGCAAAGTGGAGAATTGAGTTCATCTCTGATTCGAGAGCTTCATAAATATCCGAGACAATTGTGTTCTGGAAACTGGAAAAGGGCAGCAGCTGAAGTTGATGATATCCGTGAGGAACTACCTACGCCGACCGTTGGCGAGCCAGCGCGAGGTATTTAGAGGACACAACGCTGGTCTGTTCGGCATTCTTGGATGCAACAAACTTGTCGCCATTCCGCCCAGATGGGCGTCCGAAATTTATCCAAGTAGCAAAAAGATGAACTGCGGGCCAGTGTTCAAGATTTAATGACAAAGGAGAATGAAGCATACGAGCCTCGCGTTACGACACCACCTCATGTAACAGTACAAAGCGTCGTCCGGCCAGCAGACTTGCCAACAGATGGCTTGGCAGCATCATTGAATTCCCTCCGCAAAGATTTCTCTGCATGCCGAATCAGGTAATGCCATTTTCTCCATCATTTGCGGCATATTTTGCTTCTGTTTTGTTGTTGTTGTCGAATTCCCTGCATAACATACACACTAATAATATATCGTTCGTAATAAAATGCAACCTTGTTGCCGTTGAAAAATGGAAAAATCTGGATGCCGAAAGTGGAGTTCGAGTCGGTGGGGTCAATTGAATGGCAAATCGATCAAGTCGAGGTCTTGCGAGTCGACGGTGTGACGGTACACCGTGATCGTGCTTTCCCGCTATGACGGTATTGTGTATTGTGTAACCAAAGTACTACGTCCTACGGACATAATATGAGTCGGAATCACAGTCAGTCATGTGAAAAAACGGAAGCTGTCGTGTTTCCGTGCCCTTTTTTTTAGGACAAAATGAGTGTGACCCTCATAAAGATCAAATGCTCCTAGTATCCAACAACATGAATTGCAGAATACTATCTGTTCTACTTGCAGCTTGCTGCCTATGGACAATTACCGCTACAACACAATCCACTGCAGTCGCCTTTGACGACAAGAGACTGCTTTCATCCGATGAATCACAGAATATCTCCGACAGGAGTTTTCCTCATTTTTCTGTTAACAAATTGCGCCGTTTAGCACCAGTCGGAGATTTTGATCGTTTCAATCAACTCTTTGATAATGCGAAGATTGCTGTTCCAGGAAGTTTCAATGTTTCCGAAGATGTTGCATTTACAACTCTTGACATGACGATTCAAGATATTGTCTGCTACGATATTACGGTGGGAGATGCCTCTATGAGTCATGTTCGGAATTCCAATCAAGACATTGATGTCATGGTCAATGTTACTAAACTCAATGTCAATTGCAATCTTGCATACAGTTATCACTATGGTTTCTTGAAAGGAACTGGAAATGCCGTTGTCACGACGAGTGGCAATTCCATGTCAACAACCATCGGCTTCACGTCGTCCAACTTTGATGTATCGCCTCCCAATGCCTCCAACGTACAGTCTTGTGTAACAAACTTGGAAATCACCAACATTGACTTTTCTGGAGACGCTGTTTCCAGTATTGTGGAAGTTTTTGAGCGATTCATTAGAAACACAATCGAGGGCAAGATTGAGGATCTTGCTTGCCAGGAACTTAGTTCCCTGGGTACCTCCTTTGTCGTTGACATGCTGGGATTGGCTGGAGACACCTTAGCAAAGTACGAAGGAGTCATGGGACCCAACGTCACCGATCCATTGTATCTCGAGAAGACTTTCAAGGTCCCACCCACTTTGGACCCTTTGGATTTGCTCGATACGGAGGACATCATCGGACAGTGGTTCAACCAGGCCCTCGAACAGGTCGACAAACTACTCTCTACCGTTGTGTCTGATCCAAACAGTCCAACAGGAACAGGCCAAGACTTAGGAATCAACAAAATCATGCGCAAGACTATATTGGACAAGAATCGAACTCTGGTCATTGCTTTGGAACAGCTTCCGGTGGACGGTGTTCTCTTTCACGGCGGTGATAAATTGACCGAGACCAACATCACACTCCAGCAAATCA
>SWEM01000127.1:0-67245 GCA_019593585.1 Nitzschia palea | reverse complement strand
CAGTGAACGTGTGGGTTGTCGAGTCGGCTTCGCCGGATTCACCCTTCTTGCGCTTCGCGCCAGCATCACTCCACTGTGCCAGTGGATAGAGCGGAATCACCGCTAGTTTGGATTCGACCACGTTTTCAAATGACAACTTCATTGTCGATTGGTTTGGTTTTCGTTTTGTTTTCGGATTTGGTTTGCAACCAGCAAAGGGTTTTGATCAAAATGCACTATGCGTAGAAATAGTTGCATGTAAAAATTATGAGACTACTTTATTGTTGGACTATTGATGGTAATTGTAGTCGACATCTTCTCTTTTTCCGTAGCCTCTCGTGTCTATCGTACACTCGAGAGCATCGTATCTTCTCCCTGTTCTATCACAGGTTGGTTTCTCTTTCTTCTCACGAGCTAGAGTCTTGTGAGTCTTGTTTCATACCTCTAGCTCTAGTGTACCTAATATCTATAGGTTGTATGCATACCTACCCTCGTTAGGTATGGGTGGGACATAGCCTGTCCTCCGCCCCTATCTTGGGACGTACCAATGCGTGCTTACTGCAAGTTTGCTGGTGAGAGCTTTCAAGAACGACTCCTCCAAGACAGAGTTTCGAGCTTCGAGTTTGTCAAGCTGTTCCTTGAACTTCAATTCTTGTTCTGCCATGGCCTTGGCTAACATGGTCTCGATATCAAGGGATATGGTGATGGGTGTTGTTGTGGATGTGACAGTTTGTCCAATAGCGGTTTGTCCATTTGACACTGTGCCTTTGGTGGGTATTAGTGATGGAAATTGATCCTCACTCTGAGCATCAAAGACGAGTTCCATCGGGGGAGGAGGCCTTTTCCATGGATTTTTGGCTTTGTAAGACGCTATCGTACTGGGGTCAAACGAGGCGTCATCTGATGACGCTGTAGAAAAGGCCTTTGAGCAATGTCGTTGATGAAGACAGCATTGGAATGATATGTTCGGGGGACGTAGACATGCCACACGTCGCAAGAAAAGGCAGATTCAGCGGAGTCAGGAGCCTTCACTGTCATCTTACTTCGTTCGATCGTGAATGGAATATCAATGCCGACACCTCGGGAGACCACACCTTCTTGTTCCAACTGGCGGAGTCAGTTTTCATCTTCGTCGCTGATTTTTGCAGTGGTCACTTTGGCCCTAGCCTTACTGACTTTTGTCAGTACAGTTTGGACGTCTCCAAACCACGGATGTTCCAGAACATAGAATCCAATCAAGCTCAAGTTGGTTCCAAATCTGAAGGGCAAAGCCTGTTTGCGGAGATACACTTTATTGTCACATAGCCATTGATGGCCGATGGCAATCTTGAGGTTCGTAAAGGAAGCATTTGACTTCACAAAAAAACCCAATGCCACTTTCTTCATTTTTCCAAGAGTGATTTGTTCAACTTTGAACTTTTCACCAAAGTTATCAGATGCAAAGGATTCATCCAGGAGGACTTCCCTCTCGTTGACATCGCTCGAGAAAGACGGTGGCACTGTCGTTGCCAACGACGCAGTGCAGCATGGCTCTAAGAAGTCCACCCACGTTCACGCGAGCAGCTTTTTCGTCGACCGCTATCTCCATCCGAATCTGGTAGCTATACTGCAAGTGAGAGTAGTCAGGGTGTTGATAGAAGTAGTCGGGGGATGGTACTCTTGAGACGTTCATGGTAGTTAGAAATCCGGGTGATCTTACGTACTAGTGTTTACACAGAATTCCTACTGGCAGTTGTACGTTCTGCTGACGTCTTCTCGATCCGTTGTGACCAAAAAGAATTCGAACAACGAATCCCCTATATACGGTGGCAAAAAGAAAATGAAGATGGAGAATGGGCTCTAGTATTAGAAGACGTTCCGCAAGAAGCCATCTTCTTTCAAGATCGGCCACAAACTACCGATATATTTTTAGAGAATGCATTTCGTCACGATATTCGAATCCCCGACGAGATGTTTCCAGAGCAATGGAAGAATTTGTTGTTGCCAGCTGTTGGCGAGATCTCACAAGCGTAAAAGGAATTCTTTTTTCGCAAGATTGTCTCGGCACCGGCAGAGTTGCTTCTATTCTCATTGACAAAATGAACCAAAAAGAAAGAGTCCACGAGCAAATCTTTCATTGGCTTCATCGCCATTACCTTGGCAAGATCTGATTCGTACAGAAGAAAGTAGAGCTTGCAAAAAGACTTCAATATTCTATCGATAGTTGAATAGGCTTGGTGTTGCAAGATTAGGGGGATTGGAACGCCGGGTATCTTTTTTCACACAGGATCCAAGAGAAAATCAACGGACTTTCCGGCTACTGGTACGTTGTACATGGTACCGTCACACATACCTAAGAATTGAAATTTTGTTTATGGACATGTCACGTGTACTGCGACAAGGTAACTTTGTCGACCACATGCCAAAACGTGCTCTTTCTCTCGGAGTCTACCGGTAGCAAATTCCAATTACCCGGTTCCGACTCTCGTTTCATTGTCCAATGTGTGACGAAGGTGCAGTTGTAAATTGTCTTTCAGTTGTTACTACACGGATACACAATGACGACATTTCTTGTGCTCTTTTTCTGCTTTTGGCTGTACACCGGCACACCTCTAATAGTCACGGTCGCTGGGAGCGACTCGTTGGGTGCCGAGGGGACACCTGCGACCACGAAAACTTGTGTCGAGGAAACATGTACCACGTTTGATTTCGATAAAACAAAAACAACGATGACGACAGAATGGCAAAATGATGAAGAATGTGGTGTTTGGTTGGCACTTTCTGCCTTACCAGGGACTGGCATAGGAATGTTTGCCGGGAAACAATTCCTCGAGGAAGAAAAGTTCATGGCAGCGGGGGATCATGTTGTTCCTATTGTTGATTTTTACAACTATCAAGCGAATGATGATGAACCATTCTTATGGAGTGAATATACATGGGTGAGTCGAGGTGATTTTAGGCAAGGTTCTGCTCTCTCGAAAAGGATCTACGACTGAATTTTGCTTGTCATCAACATTATTTTTCCACTCGTTATTTTTCTTTGGTTGGTCACGTTCCACAGAATCCATCCCATCTTTACCTGGAAGATTTGGGTATCAACGAGATCAAGGTGGCATCTCCTGGTTTTGGTGCTGCTGCGAATTCATTCATGGATTTTGTCAATGCAGAAGAATTATACCCCACCTATCGAATTCCACATGGAATACATCGACGAAGTGACCCAGGTGCCGGAGCCTTTACCTATTATCATAGCCGTGCGACCAAGGCATCGGTCAACATTACAGCTGGTGAAGAATTATTCGTAACCTATGGTGATCATTGGTTTTTACATCGTAAGGGTCGATTAGGACCCATTCCTATTGAAGGAGACCACGACAAGGCTGATGCCCTCTACCGAAAATATCGACAAATTCTGGAAGGAATAGAAAACTTGGAAACTACTACTACTACTACTACTACTACTACTACTGGGAATGTTCCTCTACCGACTCCTAGTTCCGACCTTGGAGACGATCTTTGGGATACCTTTGTTGTGGGTTCGCCTTGGGATGATTCCCCAACCATGGCCGCGCTCCCGCCCAAAGAAGACTATGAAGACATGTATACGCAATCCCTAATGAAGGTCAAGAAATCGCGTTTATATCGTGATACAGAGTGGTTGCAGCAAAATGGAGTTTGTGCCGATACTATGCATATGGGAGAGTCTACTTTTCGACAAGCTGGACACGGGGCCTTTGCATCTCGGCGTCTACGACAGAATACCGTGGTCCTCCCGATTCCCTTGATCCACATTCCAGACAAACAAGTGCTGAATATGTATGGTCTCATTGTAGAACCTGGAAAATCATACAAAAGAGATATCAAACAACCAACAAGGCCACAATTACTTTTGAACTACTGTTTGGGACATCGTGATTCCACGTTGTTACTTTCCCCGTATGGTCCAGTTTTCAACTTGATCAATCACAACCAGACGCTAGCCAATGTAAAACTCCAATGGGCATCACCCCAACGAAGTCAACACCAACCTTACCTTCTAAATATGACTGTCAGCGAACTGAGAGATGTTCAAAGCTCTCAGCTGGCCATGGAGCTTGTGGCACTTAAGGATATTGAACCTGGTGAGGAAATCTTTTTGGACTATGGTGATGAGTGGGAAGCGGCGTGGCAAAAGCATGTCCAAGAATGGAAGCCTGTAGAAGGGGCCGATACATATGTTTCGGCATTTGAAATGAACCAACAATCATCTTATCGCATGTTTCGAACAGAGTTTGAACAAATGAAGAATCCATACCCTCCGAATGTATTCCTGAAATTCCACAAATATTTCATTGATGATGAGGAAAGAAGAGCGTGGATAAAGAAAAATCCCCATTATATTCCCAACCCCATGAACACGTGGATGGAAAGCAAATCAGTGAATTGTGAGATCTTGCGACAGACGCAGATAGGGCATCGAACCCTTTACGCCATTATGATTCCAAATAAAGACGACAAGGCCGATGACAAGTGGTCAATATTAGAAGACGTTCCTCAAGAAGCTATTTTCTTTCAAGATCGACCATATTCTACGGATATGTTTTTGGAGAATGCTTTTCGTCACGAGATTCGAATCCCAGATGCAATATTCCCGGAAAAGTGGAAAAATGCTATATCAGAATAAAGTCCTTGACAATGGTTGATTTTGAAGTGTTGTTTCTATCAAATTTGCATCATATCTATCGTTGGTCGTGTCAATCATTTGAAGGTCCCAAGAGAGGATGTCGGTGTTTTGTCTTTTCACATACCAAATTGTGGAGAATGGCCTTGCCAATGAAGACGTGCGTGATGTTGCTGATTCGACTCTCAATCCTACATCCACATACAATGCTGAGCATGCGAACAATCTCATCACGCAAGGAATCAAACATACTCATGTGGAAATCTTGCTTGCTGCCATGTCCGAAATCAAGGTTTCATCATCAACAACTGCTGACAGAAAATCGACGAATACAGAAACCAAACGTCATTTTGTTTCTTGCCTTCTTTTCAACGTCAAGAGTAGCCCAAATATAGCTATTTGTTTGTATCGAACTTCGACGAGGAAAACGTAAAGGCATACCATACATCGTCGCAGGGATTCTTTACTAAAAGTCCACCCATTATCCCCACTACTAACGGCGAGTCATCCAAGTTGCACAATTCTCCCAATGTCCATGCACTGCTAGCAAAGACTTGACATCTCCATCATCCCAGCACACACTCTACATACTAGAATATCCTGATTTTGTTTACTGTTAGTAATGTATCATGGCAGATGACATACCAGGTACAAGTACCTGGTACCTGGTACAAACTACCCGGTAGTATGATAGCCTACTGGATTTAAATGAATTCTACCGGTAAAACTGTCGCGCTCGATCCATCGACGGCACGTGTCTTTTTCACAGACGAAGTTCACCGGGACCGACCCCATAATTAGGAGTGTGCTGGTTATTGTATCGGACGTCACCTTATCCGTTTTTTCAAAAGGTACCTGCGTACTAAAAAGGTACCCGAGTCTACTTGGCTTTCTCTCATTTAACGCCATGAGGTTTTACGAACCAAGGAACATGGTAATTATACTGGAGAGAATATGCCCATGGGTGATCGAACGGCATCCATTGGACAAGAGACGAGCAATGCGGGATGTCACAACACGTGCCTGCCTGTAGTAAAAATACAGCAACAAAGTGGTGGAGTTGTTTCCGCAACAAACCATTACCCCAGCTCTATTTGAAGCGAAAGTTAAAATGCTGATCCATCAGGGGGTGTACTGTGTTGTGCTTGGCTGGATCTATTGCTTCAGATTCGCACTGGGCGCCTCCCTCATTGTTGATGATTTCAGTCATCATGGCTCATCCACCGGTAGTGAAAGAAATCTGACCAATGCTAGTAATAAGACTTGCCATGCACCTGATTTCGATGGAACATCACAAGTGAATAACCAATGTGCAGTATGGCTTGCACGTTCGACCATTCCAGGAGCAGGACTCGGAATGTTCGCTGGGAAAGAGTTCCGGCGACGAAACGATATCATGCAAGGAGGGGATTTGGCCATTCCGATTGTCGACCCCCTTGTCAACCTCCCTGAAGAATATCCATTCTATCTTTTGAATGATTATACATGGGTGCGTTATTTGGACGATGGCATGTAGTTCGGTGCATTATGGTTGTATTCCCAGGTCAGGAGAGCCACTTTCATCAAGACTAATCAGCTTTTGTCCTCAATTCAATGTTAGGCTGGAGATTTTTTATACATGGGAGATATTGGAACCGTGGAGGTTAATGTCATATCCCCGGGACTCGGTGGCGCGATCAATTCCATGCCTGACTTTAACAATGCCGACGAGACGTATCCGCTTTACAGTGTTCCACATGGACTTCATCGAAGGAGCGATCCTGGTGCTGGTGCCTTTACCTATTATCATAGCCGGAAAACTCGGGCCTTGTCAAAAATAAATCCGGGTGATGAGTTGTTTGCTTCTTATGGCGATGCCTGGTTTATACAGCGCAAAAGTGTTCTGGGACCAGTGCCTCTGGAAGGAGACCATGCGCATGCGGATTCGTTGTACCGAAAACTGAAGAGCATCTTTAACAAAGTTCAGCCCGATGCTTCCAAACGAAATGAGCAACGTGGGTTCATGCAGCGATCAGAGTTGTCAGGAGTAAAGGTTGTGGAGCAAAACATGGTTATCCGACCACCTGTGATCGATCCTGTTGTCCAACAACAACAAGGAGAGGCTGCTCCAAAACCGACTCCCCGCAATCCCAAGAAAATTGCCGATGAACTGTGGGAGGACTTTGTTCTTGGTTCTCCTTGGGACGACTCCCCAACAATGGCAGCCTTACCTTCAACAAGAGAAGACTACGCGGCTCTGGATACACAATCTTTGGAAAAGTTGAAAAAATCTCGTTTGAACCGTAGCCTTGAGTGGTTGCAAGAAAATGGCGTTTGTGCCGATACCATGCACGTAGGACCTTCTACCATCCGACAAGCAGGACATGGCGCCTTTGCGTCGTGGAAGTTGCGACAAGGCACTGTCGTCCTACCGATTCCATTGATTCATACACCATACAGAGTCGTGCTGAATCTTTACGATGGGAAGCCGCCTTATACTTCCGGCAAACCCCGTGGGTCTGGTAGAAAAGTCAGATTTATGCCACCGCAGTTGCTTTTGAACTATTGTATGGGACATCGCGATTCGACTGTGTTACTCACGCCGTACGGTCCACTCTTCAGCTTTATCAATCACAACAAGACCTTGGCTAATGTAAAACTCCAATGGGCATCACCACAACGAAGTCAACACAATCCAGCGTTGTTGAACATGACTATTATTGAACTCGGTGAAATTCTATACCCGCAACTGGCCATGGAGTTGGTGGCTCTTCGCGATATTGAACCTGGAGAGGAGATAGTTTTGGACTATGGTGACGAATGGGAAGCGGCGTGGCAAAAGCATGTTGACGAGTGGAAGCCTGTAAAAGGGGCAGATACGTATGTTTCTGCGTTTGAAATGAATCAACAATTCGATCACGTGTTTCGTACCGACTCAGAACAGGAAGAAAATCCATACCCATCGAACCTGATGATCAAATTTCACTATTACTTTGTCGACGATGCAGAACGACGATTATGGTTGAAAAAAAATCCAATTCCATTCGCCAAGGCCATGGATGACTGGAAAAAGGAAAATTCTGGAGAGTGTATGATCCTGCGTCGACACCAATATGGAAGGAGAACGCTCTATGGTATTCTGGTTCGAAGCCAGGAACTCCCTAACGAATGGGTCACTCTGAAATATGTTCCTCAAGAAGCCTTATTCTTCCAAGATCGTCCACATACTACGGATATGTTTCTGAAGAACGCATTTCGTCACGACCTAAGAATCCCGGATGAGTTGTTCCCGGAAAAGTGGAAGAATGGAAAGGAAAACCGAAATAAGTTTGTTACTACAGAGTGAGAGTAAGCCTGGCTGCCAAAACAACCAGAAGCCACACTTGTGCTATTGAACGAATGAGAAACCATTTTTTGTGAAAGAAATGGGAAGCAATCCACGCTCTACCAGTGAGGTTGAATATCTATGACTCGTTGGTACTTTCTCATCGCCATGGTGTTGATTTCGATTGACGTTGGAGTTGAAGGGACGATGGAGTTTGCATTCTGAACTTTTGTATCAACTATGTTTTGATAGGGTATCTTTTTTACATGATCTTCTGAAGAGTGCCATGGTCTGAACCAGGTTGTTCTCAGCCTTTATATATTATTAGGAAGTAGTTTTACTGTTAGTGTTCGGAGCGAGAATCCTTCTCGCGCCTTTGTCTAGTTACCGATAGACCTGCCTTCACGAGCAAGTCGAAAAGCCTAGCTCCGTGTTGTCTGGTATCTTTATTTTATTCACAGCCAATTATGTCTGTATCCCGTATCTCCCGGTATGCGTCCTAATCGTGATGGTGTGTATTGCAATTGAGGCGCGTGCGTCGTTTTGAGGGCGACACGTGCCTTCGGAAGGGCGAAGTACAATGGGACTGGAACGAGTAGTAATTAGGAGCGTTCTTCGGTGGAGTGGCAGCTTCCACCATATAATGACTTTCATAACAGTGTAGTGGTAGGTGCGTTCTTGATGGAGTGGCATTTTCATAGTACCGGTAATTTATTAACAGTGACATGAGGTACCATTTGGAACCTGCTTGGCTTCATTCGTGACAGATATCGTGCCCAGGTTGTATTGTTAATGAGGAGAAATGTGCCCTTCGTGATCCAACTCTATGCGTTGGACAAAAGCCACGAAGCGAAGTCAATCAAATTTTTCACAACACGTGCCCATCACAGAAGCCGCAAAACGCAAAAAAGAGAGTGGTGTTGGTGCCGCAACAGTTGCCCTCACTCACTATGTATTAACAGTAAAAGCAAAAGTCGAAATGCTGTTCGATCAAGGAGTGTACTTTGTTGTGCTTAGTTGGATCTATTGTGTCCCATTCGCATTGGGCACATTCATCGTTGAGGATGTTGGATATAGTCATCATTGCGCATCTAGGGCAAGAAATGAGAGCCATGGTCCTGACGACACTTGTCTTGCACCTAGTTTAGATGGAACACCACAAGAGAGCAACAAATGTGGGGTTTGGCTTGCATTTTCCACAATCCCAGGAGCGGGCATGGGAATGTTCGCTGGTAAAGAGTTCCGGCGGCGAAGCGATCTCATGCAAACTGGGGACCTGACCATTCCCATTGTCGATCTTGTTGATCTCCCCGAGAAATTTGATTTCTTTCTTTGGGATGAATACACCTGGGTACGTTCTTTGGATGGGGCATGTAGCTTGGTGTATTATGGTTGTAGTCTCGGGTCAAAAGAGCCACTTTCACGTCCCAAAACTAATCAGCTTTTGTTCTCCTCCTCATTTCAATCTTAGTCTGCGGATTCATTATACATGGAAGATATAGGAACGGTGGATGTAAATGTGGCATCTCCAGGATTCGGTGCCTCGATAAATTCTATGCCTGACTTTAACAACGCCAGGGACACGTGTCCGGTTTACAGTATTCCGCACGGACTTCATCGAAGGAGCGATCCTGGCGCTGGTGCCTTTACATATTATCACAGCCGAAACGCTCGAGCCTTGTCAAAAATAAGTCTAGGTGATGAAATGTTCGTTTCTTATGGCGACTCTTGGTTTCTCCAGCGCAAAAGATATCTGGGACCAGTGCCTCTGGAAGGAGACCATGCTCAAGCGGATTCGTTGTACCGAAAGTTGAAGAGCATCTTTAACAAAGATCAGCCTGATCCTTCCAAACGAAATGAACAACGTGGGTTCATGCTGCGATCGGATATATCAGGCGTAAAAGTTGTGGAGCAAAACATGGTTATCCGACCGCCTGTGATCGATCCTGGTGTCCAGCAACAACAAGGAGAGGCTGCTCCAAAACCGACTCCGCGCAATCCCAAGAAAATTGCCGATGAACTGTGGGAGGACTTTGTTATTGGTTCTCCTTGGGACGACTCCCCAACAATGGCAGCATTGCCTTCCACAAAAGAAGACTACGCGGCTCTGGATACACAATCTTTGGAAAAGTTGAAAAAACCTCGTCTGAACCGTAGCCTTGAGTGGTTGCAAGAAAATGGCGTTTGTGCAGATACCTTGCATATGGAACCTTCGACCATCCGACAGGCAGGACATGGCGCCTTTGCATCGTGGAAGTTGCGACAAGGCACTGTTGTCCTCCCTGTTCCATTAATTCACATACCATATCGACAAGTTCTAAATGTTTACGGTGAGGCCGGAAAACGACGAAAGTTGCCGCCACAGTTGCTTTTGAACTATTGCATGGGTCATCGCGAATCGACTTTGTTACTCTCGCCGTACGGTCCGCTCTTCAGTATGATCAATCACAACAAGACCCTGGCCAATGTAAAACTCCAATGGGCATCGCCAGAACGAAGCCAACACAATCCAGAGTTGTTGAACATGAACATTACTGAACTCGGTGAAATTCGTCGCGCCCAGCTAGCCATGGAGTTGGTGGCACTACGTGATATTGAACCTGGGGAAGAGATATTTTTGGACTATGGTGATGAATGGGAAGCGGCGTGGCAAAGACATGTTCAACGATGGAAGCCTGTAGAAGGGGCAGATACATATGTTTCTGCGTTTGAAATGAATCAACAATTCGATCACGTGTTTCGTACCGACTCAGAACAGGAAGAAAATCCATACCCATCGAACTTGATGATCAAGTTTCACTATTACTTTTTGGACAATGTAGCCCGACGATTCTGGTTGAAAAATAATCCAATGCCCCATACCAAGTCCATGGAAGACTGGAAAAAGGACCATTCCGGAGAATGCAGGATCAAGAGTCGCCACCAACAAGAACATAGGACACTCTACAGCATTCTGATTCGAAGCGAGGAATCGCGCGGCAAATGGATCACTCTGGATTATGTTCCTCAAGAAGCTTTATTCTTCCAAGATCGACCATATACTACGGATATGTTTTTGAAGGACGCCTTTCGTCACGACCTAAGAATCCCGGATGAGTTGTTCCCGGAAAAGTGGAAGAATAATGTGAAGGCAAGGAGAAATCGATAATGTTTCTCCAAGTATGAGGATTAGGTTGGGAAAACACCCAGAAGCCACGCTTGAGCAATTGGAGAGGTGTGAGGCAACTTTTTGTGCAATGTGAAGCAAGTTGCTAGCAGCCACGCAATACCGGGCATCGGAGGAATGTTCCCTAAATAGCTTGACGGCGAGGTTGGATATCCATTACTTGTCATTCACTGCATTGCAGAATAATCTTGTGACTCGTGGGTACTCGTGGCGAATGCGGGGTTCATTTCATAATGGCTCTTTGAAGGTGGAGTAGAATCGGGGTGGGGGTGACTGGGGAAGAGGGAGCGGCTATTCTGCCCCTTGGTAACAGCTATATTTTGACATTTTCCTTTTTTATATAATCTTCTCAAGAGTGTATTGATCTGTAATTCTGAGTCCAAGTAGTTGGGGGGCCGCCGATCGATCTTCTTGAGTTGGATCCATTTCAATGACCCACAAATTTGGTGGAATCAAGACTCGTGTCGCCAATTCTTCTCGTAGAACAGTTTCGTAGGCATCCAACAATTTATGTAAGGTATCTTCGTCAGTCATGGATGTAGATAGTAGCCTTGTCTTGTACTCTCGAAGTGCCTTTAATGCTGCTTGTCGTTTCGGTGTCACCACATCCACCAAATAATTGAAGCGAGCATCGTAATAGTAGAGGCAAAAGGATACCAACAAAATACTTGAGCATCCAAACACTCCTAAAAAGTTCCGGACGGATTGACTACTCAACAAGGCTCCCGTAAATAAAAGGGTTCGATAGAGCGACGAGGTGCCAAAGGAATCCCAAACTTGAAAGATAGGAAGCAAGGGATTGTCTTTGGATTGTGATGGAAAATTTTCGTCCGACATGGTCAAGTTCTTGGTCATGTGAAGAATGGTTGAACTTGGTCTCGAAACAATTGGATGTCTGATAGCTTGTTGTCTTTGTACAGAACGCAATGGGCTAATGGTAGTTGGTTGAAGTGCCGACACGTGAAAAGATCCTCGGGTATGGCAGGTCCATGGTACGACGACAGTCATCGCTAGAGCAACAAGAAGAAGATGAGTCTTCATTTTTCTCTTCATGAAGAAAGATCTTTCGACGTGGGAATGGATGCAGTAGAGTTGTGTTTTGTCGTCAGTAGTTGTATTGTTTCCAAAGTGTTGGAGGTAGCATGTTTGTAACTGAAAGTATGAAACAGGTTTCACTCACAGTCAACGCAACTACCGCGGATTCCGAAGTGGATCCGTTAACTGTACGTTAGCATGAACGCTGCGCGATGATTGGTCACAAAAAGATACCAGATTCGATGAGTCACCAAGTACCAGGTATCACGTACAAGTACCTACCTGGTACGCTGCCGACGAACCCAGGTACACAAAAATCCCGCCACGCATCCCATTTCTGCAACATCGGAAAACGGAAAAGCCGATTTGTCATCACCTCTCACGCACATGGCAAGATTCGTCTTGACCAAAGTCTTCTTGCCTTGTAGGTCCGTCCTCATAAACTTGTCCTACCCAACTATAACATCAGACGTTTGGCCATCCTATCGGAAGTCAATCATTATTTATCGCAAATGTGGTATCATCAAGGAACAAGAACAATCTTTGTTGGTTCTCTGCTATGTCTGACGATGTTGATGTCGCTGGTCGAGTCATTTACCGTCGGTAGGGGCAATGGAATCTGTTATCCACAACGATTCGATACATCGCTAAATTCTCTGACAGTACCTGGTATGTGGGGATCTGGTCTAAACTTTGGAAAGGGTGATTTTCGTTTTTACAAGAGCTTTGACAGCTTTATGAAACCCTTTGCGGACGAAGATCGCAAGGCATTTCCAGAAATTTTTACTCTACCCAAGGGTGTTTATGAAGTATCCATGACCAAACCATTGGGAATTGTCTTTGAAGAAATTGAAGCAGGAAAAGGTGTGGTCGTACAGGATATTGTGGAGGGTGGTTTGGCCGAATTACAAGGCAAGATCCAAGTCGGAGATGTTTTGGTGGGTATCACGGCCATCAAGATTGTTGGAGCCAAATGGGAACGTCGATTAATTCCGGCAAGAAAATTTGATTTTGATACGGCAGTTGGAGCTATTGGATCGAATCAGCCCAAGTGGGGATGTGATGATGTTGTATTAATGTTTGAACGCCCTGGTGAAGCCGATCCAAAACAAACTGACAAATTCTTTGAGTTCTTTGAACCACCATTTGATAACCCGTGGAAACAACAACAATAAAGATTACTGCACCAGTAGATAAAGAGAGAGACAGATATCCAATGCCAATACATATATATATGCTAAAAAGATAGTAGAACGCCAAGATGGAAGTTATTAAACAATTAAATGGGCAACATTTACTTGGTGAAGGGTTCATTCTATGGGACCTTGCCGAGCAATTCCATTGCAAGCTGCCCCCTCTCTTCGTCGACACCGGCGATCCGCACTCGTACGGTATCACCAGAGGAAAAATTATTCTCTATTCCTTTCACTAATGTCGCCACCCCTACTGGCAATCCGTCAAGACTGGGTTGAACATAGCACCATTCTCCAGACTGTGACGTTGCCTTGACAATCCCGGTACATTCTTGTCCTTTCAACTCCCGAATAGTCCGAAGAGAACCACCCAAGGATTTCTTGAGTCGATCAAGCTTCTTTACTGCATTACTTTCTTTCTTGAGGTCCTTGGGCCGTCGACCCTGAACTGTAGGATTGGTGGTAACGGTGAATTGTCCTGATTGCTTGGAAACTGTTCGAATGTATACGTCGACCTCTTCGCCAACACGTAGTCGTTTAGAGACCAGTTTCGGTGAGGGCACTTCGACTTTCTTGTTGTCATTGGATGATTGTCCAATAGGAGTCATGTTCTCGGTGGATGACTTTCCCACGATGGACGTATATTCCGCTTTCTTGGGAGAAGGAGGGCGAGTGTATTCGTCGATCAAAGATTTGATCATCATCATGTCGTCGAATTCTTCGTCCCCTTCAGCCACTTCCAGAGCTTCACCCGAATCAGGATCAATGAAAGTTACAGAGCCATCCTCGTTTGTCTGGAACAAGGATGACATGTCGAAATCAAGATCATCATCATCATCAACGTCGGTATCATTGTCGTCATCGACTTCGTCAGAAGCGCTTGCAACAACTGAATCATCGTCATCGTCTGAGTCGAATTCATCATCTTCATCCTGTTCATCATAGTCGTCTGGTCTCATAACAATTTCCTTTCCAGTATCAGGATCCATGTACGTCAAATCACCATTTTCGTTCACCTGGAACATGTCGGATATATCTTCTTCTTCCTCGTCGTCTTCAAACGTATCGTCGTCAAAGCTGTCACTTGATCGAAGTGCCAAAAGATCGTCCGCAATTGAATCCTCGTCTACCTTATCTTCGTCGTCCAAATCGTCGTCACTGTCAAAATTGAATAGTGCGTCTTCCAAATCATCACTATCATCCTCGTCGTATTCATAATCGTCTTCGTCATCATCATATTCGTCGTCTTTATTATTATTAGTATCCAACATGACCTTTTTCGACGAGGAAGCGAGTTGTACGGAATCTTGGTATGGAAGAGTACCTAAAACTTTCACCATTCCTTCCGAAGCGAGACGACGTCCAACATCCATGTCAATCAAGGCCCGTCCATGAAGTAAACGAACAACCTTGGCCCGAAAGGGACCATCCCCAACTTTGAGGTCTTGGAATATATGGTCAGGATTTTCGATTTGTTCAAACTTTCGGTCGGGCTTGACTTTGAGGTTCTCACGAACACCCCTTGGATTTAAAGACAATGTAATGAGTGGTGATCCAGCATCTCCTGCGACATCATAATCAAATACGACGGCTGGATGAATCGATCCTTCTTCAATTCGACCAGTGTCTACATCATCTTTTTGTGACACTCGGAGTGCTGCCGATAAGGGCAAGAAATGATAGGATCGATCATTAGGATCTTGATTGGCCTTTCGGGTTCGTAAAAATCCGGTATGGGTCAAGGTTTCCTCCAAGGATGATACTGCTTCTCCATGGTCACCGGGTTTGGGTGCTCGAAATTGCAAAATCGGGGTCCGGGCCGCTCGTCGAAGGGCCTTGGTACGGGATATAGGAGCTTTCAAGACGACTTGTCCATCACTTAATTCCACCAATCGAATACCATAAGACTCTTGGATTTTTTTATTGAATAAATCACGCAACAAGTCGTCCGTTTCTTGGAATCCCAGAGTCGCGGACTGCCTCTATACCATCATTGAAAAAAGGTTTGGACTGTGAGAAAAAGGCGGAGTGACAGAAGAGGGGAACTTGTACCCAGTTCTTTCAACTTACTTGCAAGGAGGACTTTAAAAAGGTTCGATATCTTTGGACCAATTCATTCGAGGTAATTTGGATTCCATCGGCTTTGGGTATACCAAATTTCTCCAACAAGAACATCAAATTCCACCGTACCATACTTCGTTGATCCACATTCAAAATACTGCAGGGTACCAATAGAGGAGACCCTGTTCGACGACGTTTTTTCCATGCCTTGCGAGCCAACGACAAGTCTCCGATTTGGACTTGGACTACGGTACCGGGTGCCATGGCTCCATATTCCGGTCGCTTACTGCCGTTACTACCATCGACGGAACCTTCCATACTCGGTGATTCCTCCCTCTCCTTTTGATTCACAATCACATACTCACTGTTTCGGACATCTTCCGGAAGTTCTTGCCCCTCTTCATCGAGTAATGAAAATTCTGAATGTGATCGTTGCGCCGATAATTTGGAAATCGTCTTTTGGGTCAGAAAAGTTTTTGGGGCTATGGAAAACGATAACGAGCACCTTGTGAACTCGATCAATAAAAGGGCTGAAACGGAGATGATCTCGAATCCATGCATATTGCTTCAAAAACAAAAGACACCCCCAAGTGTTTTATTGTAAAAGGGAATATCTTGGCCAAGATTTGTTTCGGTGGAACATCGTTCGCTTCGACCACCCATCAAATCATCAGTTTTGTTTTTTGGAATACTGGTAATTTGGTCGGTTGGTTGATGGCATCCTGATGGGCTTACAGGCGGTATAGGGAGACAGACAGACGGGGCTCCTCATTGGACATGTGAATCTGACCTCATTACTTTTTTGTGACCACGTCGACAAGAAACTGTTTTCCTATTTATGGGAATATCAAGGTGCCAATTGGTGTTTCGACACCAAATAGATCACAGCTCACTCTTTTTGAGAATCCAAGGTGCACTACCCTTGGGGTGTCATTTGTTCGTTGTTACATCGAAAATGGTTGCTTTCTCCTTGGCTAGAACGATTTGCTTGATTGTTGGTTGCCTATCAGCAGTCAACGCCATGTCGCTTGTCAAGCCATCAGTGGTAGGCATGGCGAGAGGTGAGACAAGTACAAGCATTTCGGTCCCCAGCGCCGCAACAGAACAAGCGGGGACAGTGATTGATCTTTTGGACTCGAACTTTGCAGGCTTGTTTGACTCGGATAAGCCATTACTCATTGATGCTTATGCTCCATGGTGTGGTCCCTGTCGTCTGATTGAACCAATCGTCAAGAATTGTGCCCAGAAATGGTCCGATACCTTGGTCGTTTCTCGTTGGAATGTTGAATCGTTGCAAACCAATGTCAAGATTGAATTGTTACTCCAAGGTGCCAATCCCAGGAAACTTCCCACTTTGATTCTTGTCCATCAAGGCAAGGCCTCCATGATTCATAGTGGATTGATTACCGAAAATGTTTTGGATGATCTCTTGACCAAAGTTTTGCCAAAAACCGTACGTAACGTCGACGCAGGCAACAAATCAAACCAACATCCCTCTACATCCGACAAGAAAGCAGGCTTTATCAGTTTCAAAGGTGATGCTGCTGATGATTATATGGTGTCGTTCTTTGAACAATAGAGCAATGTCATTCCGCATGGCTGGCTCGTTTCACAACTTTATCATCCCAATTTTATACTCTATGAGTGCGCCAAAACGAAAGGACTCCTGTCAATACCGGTATCCAATGTATCCTGTACAAAGCATCCGAGTGAACGCAACTTCTCCACCCATGCATATACATGAAAAGTGCTACCTACTACTGTCTATAGAACCTCATGTACATATCTTCACTCATCAAACCTCGAGGAAACCATCCTCCTTGGCTACTGCAAAATCCCTTCTATACAGCGCGCTCGCTATCTCTATCTTTTTATGCACCTAAAATTAAAAATACATAATATACAGATTCTATAATCCTGCATCATCGTTTGCCACCACGAACCTTGGTTTGAAACTCGGCTAGCCGTAGCAAGGGTCCGGCGAGTCCTCCGGGTACTATTAAATTGGAAGCCGTGGGAATGGCATCAAGTTTTGTCTGATAGGATGCGTCAAGTTTCCAATAACGAGCACCTTCTTGAATAATACCTAGATAGGAGGAACTAGGAGGAACATTTTCTTTTGGTTGAGCAAGGATTGGCTTGGGAGAAATGAGCGTGACTGCATCCTGTGGTACCAAAGTTCCCTCGTGAAATCCTCGTCGACCAACATTTTGACCATCATTGCCAACATAGGGATAGACTGTACATCGTTGCCACCGATAGGCCCATGGTACACCTTCGGTCCATCCCACGTGAGCAAAATCCTTGGCAGTGACTGTATACAATACTCCATGAACCATGTTCTCGTCATCGTCGGCGCCGGCGGCGGAGTTTCGTGATGGAATGACAAAAGCCGCCGAGGGTTCCCAGGGTGATCCGGATCCATCAAAACGGAGTTGATATCCGGGTAGCACGGCTGCCGTGGCATGCAAGGGTTGAATCCCTCTAAGATTTTCCATGGTGGATGGCAAAACATTGGATCCATAGGCAAAGTAGCGGTAGACTCTGCTGGCATCGTTCTGATTGTTCAGTTTGGTTACGCCCATGGCAGCCACACTCGAATGACCCTGTAATGGAAGGATGATGACGAGAATGAATACCATCCATAATAACAAGTTCAAGGGAGACAAGAGATTATATTGAAAAGACTTCATAGTGCTTCACACAGCAGCCATCGCATCAAGAGAATTGTACATTTTGCCGTTCCAAGGTAACCTGGTGAAACTCTAAATTTTTTTGTAGAATGAGAACTTGTGTGACTATGATGAGTCAGTTGTGATCGTAGGTGTCGACCAAATACCCACGTCTCGATTCGCAAAACGTGGGAGTGTGGATTCGTGACTGATGACGATCTTTGAAGTGGGCAATCTTCGTCATCGGCAGCTCGGTCACGTACTTTGTAGTAGGAATGGAAACGTCGACGGGCAACACGTCGCCCACTCCACTTTTTTCTTTCTCCTTTGCCATTGGCGGGTTTAGGCTTTTTCGGAAAAAATGCGCTGGCGGTCGAAATGCGATCGGTAGCTTTTTTGGGTGAATTTTGTGGGGCCGACACGAATTTTACACCTGCCGCTCACTTTTTCCCAAGGACGAACTGAACAAGTTCGTATTTTGTCCATACTACCGGTAGTATAGAATAACAATACATCTAACAAGATGGGCAAGGGAGGAGATGCAAGAACTGCTGTGACTAGTAGCAGCAGCAGCAATAACAAGGATGCGGAACTGTCCAAGACTGCCTTGACCAAATACACGTGGGCCGAGGTACAAAAGCATCGAACTCCTTCCGATGCTTGGATTGTGTACCACAACAAGGTCTATGATGTTTCGGATTGGTATGAACACCCGGGTGGTACAGTCATCTTTACCCATGCCGGTGATGACATGACGGATATCTTTGCTGCCTTTCATGCTCCTGGATCTCAAAACATGATGAAGAAATTCTTGATTGGCGAACTCATTCCGGAAAGTGTCGAGCACAAGGACAATCATCAACGGGAATTTGAAAAGGCCTACCGTGATTTGCGGGCCAAGATGGTCATGATGGGTTTGTTCAAGTCCAATGTTGGATACTATATTTACAAACAAGCCTTTAACATGAGTATGTGGGCCATTTCCATGTACCTCATGTATGCTTCGGAAAGCGTGGCAGTTCAGCTCTTTGCTGCGACCTTTATGGGTCTTTTCTTCCAACAATGTGGATGGTTGGCTCATGATTTCTTGCATCACCAAGTCTATCGCAATCGCCGATATGGTGACTACACTGGATTGTTTTGGGGAAATTTGATGCAAGGTTTCTCTGTTCAGTGGTGGAAGAACAAGCACAATGGACACCACGCGGTACCCAACCTTCACAACTCTACCGCTGTCTCCCAAGATGGTGATCCAGATATTGACACTATGCCCGTCCTTGCTTGGTCGTTGAAGCAAGCCCAGTCCTACCGTGAACTCCAATCCACTGGTAAAGATTCGGCCTTTGTCAAATTTATGATTCGCCATCAAAAGTGGACCTACTTTCCCATTTTGTTGTTGGCTCGTCTTTCTTGGTTGAATGAGTCCTTCAAGGCCGCCTTTGGTTTGGGTGCCGCCACAGAGAATGCGGCTCTCGAATACAAGCGTCGTGGACTCCAATACCCCTTTTTGGAAAAGGCTGGCATCCTTTTGCACTATGTCTGGGTCTTTGCCTTTTCCTCTGGCTTTGGACGATTTTCTGTTGGATACTCGGTAGCCTTGTTCCTTCTCATGACTTGCTCTTGTGGTTTCTTTTTGGCCACGGTCTTTGGTTTGGGACACAATGGTATGGCTACCTATGATGCCGATGCCCGACCTGACTTTTGGAAGTTGCAAGTGACTACCACTCGTAACATTACCGGTGGACACGGTATTCCCCAATGGTTTGTCGATTGGTTCTGTGGGGGTCTTCAATACCAAGTCGATCACCACCTCTTCCCCGGTCTTCCACGACACAATCTTCGCAAGACTCATGACTTGGTGGAAAGTTTTTGCAAGGAATGGAATGTCACCTACCACGAAGCCGACATGGTGGATGGAACAATCGAGGTCCTCAACTGTTTGGATCGAGTCGCCATGGAATTCGTAGTGGACTTTGTCAAGAATGGTCCTACCATGTAAAGAAAAAACAAAACTACCAATAAAAGCCTTGAATATAATAATATACTCTTTTTTGCTATCCTGATATTCTTCGTAGAAAGTTAGTGTGTACAATACACATCAAATCTCGAAGAGGGTTTCTTTGAGATCCTTTCAATGCATGGGCACAACATGAGTGAAGAAGGAACGACAGTGTAAACCATGGGGGGATTGTGGAAACCAAATTGTTGTTACCAAAGCTATAGCAATTGTATATCTATTGGAAGTGGCTCGCTATTTCCGAACTTTGATGGTTTTCCGGGGCACTTGTTACTGTTACCATAGACCATACATTTTACATGAAGCACACGCACTTTGACCCTTTTCATGGACTGGCAATCGAAGTCATCACGAAACTAGAAAGAACACGAGGAAACCAAAATTGTTGCTACCATACAATTTACATGAAACAATGCCCGCAAGGCTCGAATTCGTTGGTATTTTCGTTCATAAAGCGCTGGAAGAGGATGTCGGTCGTGGTCCGAGGTGCTCTAGCAATGTCTTCTGTAGCAACTTGAAGTTCACCGGTTTTGTAAGGTAACTCGTCATCCCCACCGCCAATCCCCTTTCATCGTCTCCTTTCATAGCCCCCGCTGATAACGCAATGATTGGTACAGGTTTCTTGTCCGGTACTTTGCTTTCCATTTGCCGGATCAGTGTCGTGGCTGCCAAACCATCCATGTTTGGCATTTGGACATCCATCAAAATGAGGATGATACAATCATTTTCTTGAAATTTCCGAACCGCCTGTTGACCATCTTCAGCCAAAATGGTCTCGTATCCAGATAGATGAAGCATCCTTTGAACAAGTCGTCGACTAACAGTATCGTCTTCTGCAACCAGAATCTTGCCCTCGATTATTGAATCCTTCGATACGCGTTTCCCAACTGGTGCAAGGGGTGATGACATGGGAGGCGTTCCAGGAGCCGAAGCATGAATGCGATATGGAAAGGTAAACGAAAAGCAGGAACCTCGATTGTGTGGTTCCACACTGGACGCAACGGATAACTGGCCTCCCATCAGTTCCACAAGCTTTTTCGATATTGTCAAGCCAAGTCCCGTTCCTCCATGCTTCCGCGTGTCGCCAATCTCTACTTGCCGAAAGGGTTCAAAGATACTTTCCAAATTCTCTTTGGGGATACCCTTTCCGGTGTCACAGACGCGAAACTCCAACATATGCTCGTCGTATTGTGTAATCACCAATCTCACCTTGCCTGCATCCGTAAACTTGACAGCATTGCTGATGAGATTATTGAGTACCTGCTGTAATCGGAATAAATCGCCACGCAAAGAGTCATGAATGGTATCTTGTATTTGGCTTTCGAATCGAATTGCTTTGGATCGTTGGTTGATCATAGTATCACCGAGACTTGATACTTGATCTACCAACTGTCTCAAATTGAAATTGCCGTCGTTTTCAATAGCCATTTGACCGGCCTCAATTTTTGACAAATCCAAAATATCTTGTATAATGGCAATCAACAGCTCACCACTCTGCCGTGCTACCAGGAGGCCATCTAGATTTTCTCTGCGGTAACTTTCGCTAAGTTCGTTGGATAATGCCAAATCAATGTGTCCAATGATACCGTTCAATGGAGTCCGGATTTCGTGCGACATATTAGCCAAAAAGGCCGACTTGAGTCGATCAGCCATTTCGGCTCGTTCTTTTTCTCGCAGTAATCTTCGCTCAAACTCTTTGGTTTGAGTCATGTCGGTAAACGTACAGTACACTTGAAATGGCTTGGTCTCGCCCGGTCGAAATCGAGGGAGAGCATCGATGATGATCCAGTGATGTGTTCCCGTGCTGGGATGATACACACCCATAAAGACATTTGTGACGGCCTTGCCAGTCTTTAACACCAACATGGCGGGATGCTGATCCCCCGGAAAGTCGGACCCATCTTCGCGAATCGCTTTCCATCGTGGATCGACGGACGTTCGTCCCATTAATTGATCCATCGTCAAACCCAAGATTCGTGCCGAAGAAGGATTGGCGGTGATGATTTTCGCATTCTCATCTTGATAGACCACACCTTGCATCATTATTTCAAACAGACACCTATGTTTCTCTTCCGACTCTCGTAAATTCTCTTCGGCTTGAACACTCTCTGTCACATCGAGAAATAATGAAACAAAGATGCCTCTTCGTCTTCCGGGCCTGTACGCCATTCCACCAAACCATTTTTTTAAATTGGGAAAGTATTGTCGATCAAATTTAAACGTCACACCATCCAAGGCTACCTTGCCAATTTTCCCGACCCAATCCGAAGGATCGCCATGAATTCCTGGCAAGACCTCCGATGCCAGCCGACCTATCGTTTGACTTTCCTTCAGACCGGTCAATTCTTCAAAAGCGGGGTTGATTTCCCGAAAGACAAAATCAATGGGATTATTATGTTCATCCGTCACCACTTCATTCACACAAGCTCCCATTTGCATATTGGTAAAGAGACGTTCATAATTATGTTCCAACGCCCGTTCCGGAATATCAATCAACCCATCTTCACAAAACGGTGGTGATGGTGCATGGTCCTCCAACTCCATGTCACTTTTGGGTCGTTTCATTCTTCGATTACCACCACTTGACGGATGGGTCGGCGAAGGCTCGGACCGAGACGAGTTGGATAAATTGCTGGATGCAGAGGATGTTGATGATGCCAGGTCCAAATCCTGGACCAACCCACCAATCGCCACAATGAGTCCATCTTCATTAAACATGGGAAATTTGACAGATAACAATCGTTGGGAGTTGTGTGATGATAACGTTACTGTTTGGCCGGTTTCCATCACTTGTTGTTCCAACCGGGCATGTTTTTGAGCCCGTTCGGCACCCAAGAGAGTGAGATCCGTCAGTTGGCTGCGAGAGACATCCTCTTCTAACGAAATGCCATGATTGATGTAAAATTGCCGATTGCCGTATAGATAGTTTCCATCCAAATCCTTGACATAGGCCTCAGCAGGCATGGCATCCAAATAGGCAGTCAATAATTGCTCCTTCATGGACAAAAAATCGGGAGACATTGTCGCCGTTCGGGCTGCCATGGTAATGGCTCGAGTTTGTTTGCGGCCAAATAGAGTAGTAGTCTTGGGTGTGCCGTTGACAACGTTGAAAGTATCGTGGATATCTCGTTCGATCCCTATCCTGTCCCAGTTGTTATTATGGTTGACTGCGAGTGATTTCTCTCTTTCCCAGGTCGTGATAATTGTTTACAATCAACATCAAGAGTGGGATGGATTGATAGTGACCACCCTGAGAAAGACACCACAGAAACTCCGGGGCTCATGTGTACAGCAACCCAAACGGTGGTACCGAATCCGGCACCAAATATAGGGCTTTTGTCAACCTGGGTCTGGAAATCGCAGAAGTCGAGGGTGACTTTGGATGACACAAGGACCCAATCAAATGCAAGGGCAGAAGGGGGTACTTCCTCGTTCTGATTTGTACGTCGTAACTCGTACCAGGTACGGCCTTTGTTGGTACCCGTACCTGGTACGTGAGTCCTGTTTGCCATGAGAAGTTCCCATCAACAGCACGTCTGTCATCATCACTGCTACTACATGGTACCGTACTCCTACTACTGGTGTCAGTGACGTCCAGTTCGCCATTCTCACTCACTCGCCTGGCTTCGCGTCGTTTGAATATACATGTGCATGGTTCCTTCCGGACCAATCCATTGATACTACCGTACTATATCCGTAGCTGTTTGTAAAAAGTGAGAGCGTGAAATAGTTGTGAACGAGAGTGAGATTGTTTGGACAGTACTGTAGTAGTAGAAGTAGTGAATGCTGACACAATGAATTGGAAGACCAAGTTTACGAAAAAGTTTCCCTGCCGACTCCCCATCATGGGAGCTCCCATGGCTGGTACGTACCTTTCGCTTCCTTCCCTTTTCACATGTCAATCCCCGTCTCACTTTTTCTGTCTCGCCACTCTATACAAATACACAATGATTCTCTCTCCACTATTTTCTCGAAATGGTAATGAGGAAAGGTGTTTCCTGTGCACAACTAGCTGCCGAAACTTGCCGGGCCGGAGGTTTGGGATTTCTAGCGGCCGGACATTTGAATAGTAAAGAGTCGTTACATGCCTTGGAACAAGAAATTGACCACTTCAAGGACATGTCGAATGGTCAGTATCCACTATGTATTGGATTCATATCCCACAGTACATTTGGCAGTCAATATGGTTGGGATTTGTTTGAAAATGTCTTGGATAATCACGAGCCCGATGTCGTTCAATTCTTTGCGGGGGCCGTCCATTCGTCGGCCCGCCATCGCAACATGGATGCCGTCAAAATTGCCCATTCCTTTGGTTGCAAGGTCATTATGCAAGTATGTACGGTACAAGAAGCAGAAATTGCCTTTGAATATGGGGTAGATGCCATTTGTGCCCAAGGCACTGAAGCAGGTGGACATGGGATTCGTCGAGAACTTGGAACGGGAACTCTGAGTCTAGTGGCCAAGTTAGTCGAATTGTCTATACAGCACAAAAAGGCCATTCCGATATTGGCAGCGGGGGGAATTACTGATGGGAAAGATGTCGCAGCGGCATTAGCATTGGGTGCCGATGGAGTAGTCTTGGGGACACGGATGTGGGCCTCGCTCGAGTCCAAGGGTCCCAAACGATTCAAAGAAGCATTGGTGGCGGCCAAAAGTGGAGATGATGTCATTCGAACGCGGGCGTTTGATACCATATCCAACTCGTTTCGACCCATCAGGTGGCCCGTGCCGTACGACTCGTCCGGAGTACTACGCAACAAAATTACGGGAGAGTGGGACGATGATGCCAAACTCCACAAGGCCCTTGCTTCCTCTGATGGAGCAGCAGCCATTGTGAGCACCTTTCAAAAGGGTACGGCCGATAACGATCCAGCGCATGCCTGTGTCTACGCTGGGAAAGGAGTTGGGAAGATTACTTCCATTCAACCGGCCTACGAAATCCTGACAAGAATTGAAACAGAAATGATTGCAGCCATTCAACAAGTTCAATCGGTGCTACCAGAGGATGGCAGCAAACTATAAACATCCTGTTCGTGTTCACAAAGCTTGGTGCTGGTGTCATATTCAGCTCTTCTCTGAAAGGTAGCTTTTCTTGGTTGGTTGTGTCAGTGTATGTGTGGGGTAGGTGTCAATTGTAGACGTGACGAAATCTGTTGTCGACTTGTATGCATCCGCTTGGAGCAATTAAATATATTTTTATTATGGCATCGGAATCGGAACAATCACTACGTTTCATCCCCCGGCCTTCAAGGTGGTTCATGCGATTCACAGCTACAAACCATGCTCCCATAAAATTACTGGCGCAAGCCCTATCGATCCTGTCCCGGTGTGTTCAGGATATTTACAGTTAGGTTCAGGTGTCTCTCATCCCTCTCGTGAAAGCGTAGATGCTTGGGATAGTGGGATTCTTGTGAATGCCAAACTTAATTTGATGTCTATGTCCATTATGTAACCCTCTAATATTCATCTTTAATCCATCTGTAAGTGATTGCTTTTTAAAATCCGTTGAGCACCCTCTATCACTCGCCATGATGAAAAATTCCTTGCATTCACAATACGAATCAGAGTTGCCCTTTACACAACCTGGGCCTTTCCAGTGACAGCAGGATCCCTGAGATAGCGGAAATAACGGTCGCAAACCTCAGGTCACTTGTTTTGCTCATTCGTCGTGTTCTAGCCTTGTCTACGTTTTCATAGATCCATTCGTTTCGTCTCTTCTTCACGTCATCCAATAGTGTATTATACAGCCCTGGACATTCTATTGACGGTAGGATCGCTCGTCCACCAATTTCCATTTTTCTTCCTGATCTATCGCTGGCGACGACGGTTTCTGGTTTGATTCTTGACTGGCGTCGCATCCATGCCTCATAGTACATTCCACAACAACGAGACTTGACGTGATTGCAGGATCCATATTACAGAGGAAGTGTGCATCTCACAATTCCATTTGATTCCTTTTTCGCTCTGAAATTTTCCGCTGCCAATATCATTGGATGCATGCATCGATTGTTTCATCTACCATTCCAAACGACGACCAATTTGACACTCTCTGCACGGATAGACAAAAGCGACCACATACGCAAACCGCTTTCACAGAAAAAAGGATCGGATCGATACTTATTCCTTTTGCTTCCATTTTTCGGGAGGGTCTAAATCCATTGCTGACAGAGTTTATATGTATAGATTTGTTTCTCCACGACAAGATTCCCAATGATCTATGACGTACCTGCAACTCCTAAAATAGATTCTTCTCAAGTCTAGTCTGGTCTGTCACGACCGACTTTTCATGAATATGGTTGATTGTTTCACTCACTCTTGAAATTTGGCATCACGTATGGGCAATTCGAGTCGAGTTGTCAAGGTAACATTTCCGTGCCGACAAAATGCCAAATAGCTGGTAATATAATGTGAGAAAAAGAGAAAAGTGTCCCTGTCCATTCATTATTTTCTTGAACACGGTATCAAAAGAAGAGCACATAACCGGAACAACCTATCCGTCCATTCTTCAAAGCAAACAAGCTCGACTATCGGCTTGATATATACAAACAAACATCCTCTGAATATGTCATTCTTCCTACGAAACGTAAAATGGATTACTACGGTTCAAACCAAGATCCAAAATATCTTTTCACAGCCGTCATCGGTCGTGGACGGTTCGCGTTGGACGGAGTTGGTCCAAATTCCGGAACTTGGTCGGCAAGACGAAGCGAAACCTCATTTGTTCCGTTGCAAAGGGAGGAAGGCGATCCCCTCCCAAGGCGAATGCATGACACCTGGAACTTGTCATATGATTTTGAGCAAAGTGATTGGTCGAGAAAAGGTGCATAAGTGTCCGAGCGACGTCAGGATTATTCTCAACATAACAGAACAAATTTGTCACTACCTCCTTGCACGCAGTTTCGTGGCCATCCATCTCTGAACGATGGCAACCAATCGCAACGCTGGAGGGGCCCCTAAATTCCGATGGACATTCCGAACCTGAAAACTACCTCCGACTGAAGGGAAGTTTAAGATATTTCAGACGTTTTGATTGGCCAATTCGCTCATCTCTTTACACGGTTTGCATCACTTTTCACCCACCTCAAAAATCACAACATTCCCAGGCCACGCACCGACTACAGCAAGATCTTTCAACCTTCCGTCCCAAGAAAGGAAGACGCTTCGCCTCTTGCCCGTCGGATCGGGTTGCACTTTAGCTATGTCATAAAAATTTTACGAGGAGCTTCTCCGACCAAACGAGAATACTTTATTGACCATGTTGGCCACATCTGCTGCATTCAAGTCCCTCCTCCGCCGCGAGGCATCTCGTACTGGCTTTCGGGCCATGGCCAATCTTGCTGCTTATGAAGACTTTGGCAAGAATGTTTTCACTGGAAAGGTCGCAGATGAGTATCTCAAGAAGCACGGTGCCAGTGGAGAGATCTTGAAGGATCCTGCCTGGACTGTCAATCACGCCGACACTGTCGCAAATGCCGTATTCGATTGGTAAGTGCTTGGGTGAAATTGACAAAGAACAATCTATTTAGAGACACTATATTGGTAACTCATCCCATCTCCTTTTTTCTTTCAGGGCTATCGAACGAGGAGCCAATGTTTACTGCCACTGGTTCCAGCCCATGGCTGCCAGCGGTGTTCGTCACGGTATGACCGGTCAAGTTCACAATATGATGTTGGAATTTGATTCTAACATGGAAGTCAAGCAAGATTTCAAGGGAAAGACACTTGTCAAGGGAGAAACAGATGGTTCGTCATACCCCAATGGTGGACTTCGAGCCACCCACCGAGCCGGTGGATATCTTGCCGTGGATACCTCGTCACCAATCTTCCTCCGAGGTGATACCATTTTTATTCCGTCCGCCTTCGTGTCCTACTACGGTGCCGCCCTCGACGAGAAGACTCCACTCCTTCGTGCCAATGCCGCCATTGACCGTGAAGGAAGCCGCCTTTTCTCACTTTTGGGAATTGACGCTTCCAAGGGTATTCAAACCAATATTGGTTTGGAACAAGAAATTTTCCTCATCCCTCGTGAACACTACTACCGCCGCCCCGATCTTCAATTGACTGGCCGTACCATCATTGGTAAGGACGCCCCTCGTGGACAAGAAATGTGTGACCACTACATGGCTCCTCTTTCTTCTGCCACTGCTGCATTGGCGTGCATGCAAGAAATTCAAGATGAATGCTGGCGCCTTGGAATTCCTTTGAAGACTCGTCACAGAGAGGTCGCACCCAATCAATTCGAGTTTGCTCCTCTTTTCGGTACCAACACGACCCAAATCGACCAAAACGTCATGGTCATGCAAATTATTGAGGAGACTGCTGCCAAGCACGGATTGGCCGCACTTTTGCAAGAAAAGCCCTTTAACAACGTCAACGGATCCGGAAAGCACAACAACTGGTCCATTGCCACTCGCGGTGGAGTGATGGCATTCGACCCTGAGTCAGTCCTCAAGGCCAGTGGAAACGAGAGTGCTTTCCCCGTCATCATGGCTGCTGTCGTTGCTGCCGTTGATGAACACGGTGATTTGATGCGATCCGCCATTGCCTCGCCTGGTAACGACTTCCGTCTAGGTGCCTGTGAGGCCCCCCCTGCCATTGTTTCTACTTACCTTGGTGATGACATGACCCAATACCTTGAAGCTTTCATCAACGGTTCATCTGCCAAATATGAACCCAAGCGAAAAACTATTGACTTGGGAACTCGTGAAGTCCTTCCCTTCCAAGTTCCCGCCGAGGACCGAAACAGAACCTCTCCTTTCCCCTATGGAGGTGCTCGTTTCGAGTTCCGCGCCGTAGGATCGTCTCAAAACGTTTCGTTGGTAAACACTGTCCTCAACACTATTGTTGCTGAAAAGTTTGCCGAATTTGCTGACAAGATTGAAGCTGGTGCCGATGCTGCTGAAGTTGCCCGTGAAGCCCTCAAGAAGCACTGGAAGGTCGTCTTCAACGGAAACAACTACGACGAGGAAAACCAAAAAATGCTCACTGACCGCGGTGTGTGGCGCATTGACTCGGGTGTTGACGCCATTGCCCGACTCACCGCTGAGAAGAACGTTGCTCTTTTCGAGAAGATGGGTGTCTTCACTGGTGAAGAGTTGACAGCTCGCCAAGATGTTCTCCATGGCCACTACACTGGAACTGTGGAGATGGAGGCCTTGTGCTTGGTCGACATGATCAACCAACACATCATTCCATCCTGCAAAGAAGCCGGTTATGGACCTGTTGCCGAATTGGAAGGTGCCGTCGCAACTCTTAAGAATGCCCTATCGGAAATCCATCATTCTGATTCGCCAATGGCCAAGGCCGAACTTGCACGAAAGCTCCGTCTAGAGACCATGATTGACATTCGTGGAATTTGCGATTCCGCCGAGGAAACCATCCCGGCCAACTTGTGGACTCTTGCCACGTATAAGGAATTGCTCTTCCTTGACCAACACACTTCCACTGAGGGTGAATACCTTGGCGTCTAAGTCGATCGTTGACTACTTGAAGGGTCATTCTTGAGACCCTGGTTGTCCTTTCATCGTCTCCTTGCCGTTGCTGAGACAGCAATATTTAGAACAATGTAAAATGTACACCAGTTTTCACTTTAAAGAAATTTTCTGCTTTGCCATGACCATCACACTTCCAGTAGCTTTCCAGTAGCTTTTAGTGCTAGACGATCTATCAGGCACTTTCAAGTGGACCGGTATTCTTCTACCGGTAGTACGTTAGTGGCAAAGTTTAGTTGTCTGTCGGTGAGGATCAACCACCGTGCCCAAGTCACTGTTATAGTACCACTGCACCTTGAGATGAGATATTTTCTTCTACGGTATTTCTTCCAATAATCCTCGTCTGCAAGGAAAACTTGCATCTTTTGGGTATCAAAGGTGTCTATTAGCTCATTAGTAGATCCCATAGGTCTACTACGTTAACTGTTGCGGTCGTTGGAATCGAAGTGGTAACGAAGAACGTGCTTCGAGTTGCTGTTCCCCTTTATCCCTGACTGGAATACTCGGATTCCATATCTACGACAAAATTCCGGCAGCAAAAATAGACATGATGGAATCGGGCATTCGATGATCCCAAATCCAAAATCGGGATGCCGATGCGAACCGCCCTAGAGATGCATCAACACAACAACTGTGAAATCCTCACAGTCTCGTCAAAGCGAAAAAGATTTCATCGGGGCAAAAGTTGTCACACAATTTCTAACACAGGGGGGCATATTATTAGAACCAACCATTGGCACTTCATAGAACAACAACAATAACATGAGGCTTTCCCATCTTGTTCTCCTTCTTGCCTCGTTCAAGTCGTCAGTGCATGGCAACGAAAGCAGTTGTCTCACCTCCGTGGTTGATGGCACAGATTATTTTCCCAACAAGGTCGTCCCCGAAAACTCGAAAAATTGGACCGTGTCCTACGAGAACACGTACAAGATTGTCACCAACAAGGCCGCTGGAGAATCGTATCTGTTGTATCAATGTGGAACAGAGCCTCCGTCTGACCAACTAGATGGTCGCCATGCAGGAACTTATTCTGTTCCTCTCGATGGAGTTGGGTTGTTGTACACAACCATGATCCCCTTTCTTGAAATTCTTGGTGCCCGCAACAAAATTGTCGCCTATTTAGGATCGGCCTCTTGGATATCCTCCCCTTGTGTCCGCGAGTTGGTTGATGAGGGAAAGGTTAAAGAGGTCCAGGACCCGAACAATGCCACATCCATTACCAACATCCCATTGGACTTGCCCAGTTTTGTTGGAACCACGGAAGATACAGCTCTAACCAATCAGATTCGTGATTCTTCATCTGAAGAAAATGATAACTTGGCAGCCTTTGAATGGATCAAGTTCTATTCCGTGTTCTTTAATTTGGAAGAGACGGCCAATAAAGTTTTTGACGCCACCAAGGCACGTTACAAGTGTGCCGAAGATAATGCTGCCTTGCTGGCATGTGGCGATGAAACCAAGCCTGTCGTGTTGTGGGCTTCGTATTCAGATTATTGTGGTGGTTGGGATGTTGCCACTTGTCCCAACTACTATTGTGAATTTGCGGAAAGTTGTCAAGCTCAGTTGCTTTGGTCCGAAACCCAGGGCTCTTACTTCTCCGAAGCCTGCTACCGAAACTACATGACGACAGAGGAGTTTATTCAATTTGGCCGTGATGCGGATATCTGGATCTATACCAGTTCTGACTTTGACACGGTCTACGCAAACTTTGCTTCCAACCTTACCGACTTTAAGAGTGTTGAAAAACAACAAGTATTTGATATCGAGGGCGGTGGTTCTGGCATGTGGTTTGAAGATCGATTAGCTGAACCTGGTGAGTAGATACCATTGTTTGAAAGAATTTTTGATGCAGGAACATGTCATCTCACAGAATGAGGGTGGTAGATGTTGTGCTACAGGATTTTTGTAACGTTGTAGGACGTGACGAATCGCCATCCCTTTCCATCACCAGCACACACCAACGGGCTTGGTTCCGCAACGTATTCACCGAACCCGTGGGAAGCGTCGGACAATGTGAAGATGTGAATGCTCCATTGGTACCTCAAGCCACTGAATGTGAGGCTTTGCCCACTACAGTCTGTGAGGGATCAAAGACCCCGACGGGAAATACTACCACAGGAACTGGGGAGGGATCGTCAGCGGCAACCACAATGAGCCGCATTACGACGTTGTTGGCACTTGTTGCGCTTACTGGACTTTAAAACAAAAAAGAAGCATTCGACCCCAATTCGAATATTGCAAAATAACGCTTAAATGATGATGCCATGATGTATGTATCATGATGATACCATCGAGTTTCTGGTGCGATGCGTTCTCGATCCGTGTTTTCACGAAAAGTTGTAGTTGGCTGAATCAAAGAGTAGAGTATCCGTGTTGAGTTTGTCCGTTCGCCGCTGCATGGATCCACAAAGTTTCAGCATTGGCTGTTATGCTCTTGAGTGGAACATAGCCATGTTGGGCCAACGGCTCCCTCAGTAATTTACTGGGTCGTTCCAATTTCATGGTTCGAATCTGATATTGATCAAATGGAAAACTGGACATCATGATGAAATCTTCGGCCCCTTCCAAACTTTTTTGACTTGGTTATTTTTAAATATATTCGTGCCATGGTCGTCCATGATGATGATTCCACCTTGTTCTTATGGTGCTTTCTCCCCATGGGGAAATGCAATTGGAGTGGTCGCATCGTTACCAATCACGCTGGTACCACATGACATCATTGTCGATATAGGCCATATTTGCCCACTGGCTGTATGGAATTGGGTTCCCAACCCGGTCTCTTCCATGCATAAATGGTTTCCATGACATAGGTGTTATATGGATTCTCCAATAGCATCATTGGCCATCAGATGTTGAGTAATAACCTCTTCTTGGCACGACGTGATCGTGGGGGAGGAGTGCTCAAAGTTGAGAGGATCGAGGCGACGGCGGAACTTTATCACTACCGATAGCAGCACTTGTCCGTTGCAGCTGACAGATTCAAAGCCTTGCTGGTCACTTCTGATCCAAACAAAATCAAGCAAATGAAGCACCAAATCCTGCCAATAGGCCGATGATGAAACTTCCCGATTGGGCTGTGTGAAAGCTTTGCCTTGTACCAGGCACATGGTACCAGGTATCCGACTTTGCAAACAGGTGAAAAATTCAAAAAAATCAATAGCCTTCCGCCCTTGCATATATATTTATTTATGGTGTCGATAGAGTTAACTAGATTCCTCTCATGTTTAATATGTCGGTCATGCTGGTTAATTTGGATATTTACAGTAATTGTCTGCACAGCGACTAGATTGGGGCGTGTCGCACGACACGAATAGGATGGAACTATCGCATGTTTCGACATCTCATTGCGCGCAAGGCGTTACACCTTGATGACCGCCAGAAACCGAGGAGATTCATACCGATAACTACCTTTCTCACTCACATGAAACCATCACCCATTAGAGGGAATGGGAAACAATAATACACAGACAACAAAACAGTCATGGGTGGTTGCATGAGTCGTGATCCAGTGGTGGAAGGAAATGCTTCCAAATCGATCGATGAGAAACAAACCCCACAAGAATTGGAATCCGATCCATCACTGCAAATCCCCACTGGCGCAACAACCAAGCCAGGAATAAAACCGCTTGCTCGGCAACACGATGAGGTTTCAAGCGGTCAGTCCGCGTACGATGCCGAAGCCTTGGGATACGAGCCAGACATGACTCGGAACGATTTGGTACGTTACTTAAGGAGACTTTAATTCGTCTTGCCGAACACATCCTGCGCATGTCGTACCGCGCTGGATGACTCTTTGCGGTCTTTTTCGTCCAGCCCAGTTGTCAGGGTACGTCCATTTCGTACTGTGGATAGGATCGGTGGTGCGCCCAGCGTTCAAATGGGGGGGGCGATCTCTCCTCTTCTACCGGGTAGCTGGACGTCTTCCATCGAGACTCGAGACATCAACATACAACCTGAACAGCTGGGTAACCGCAATCCACAATGAAGGGATTTCCGCTGTTCAAGAAAAAGTCGTCAAAGAAGACCAGGGACGAATCCCCGCCGCCCCCGGTTTCGGCTCCAGCACCACAGCCGGTCGCTGCACCTGCTCCAAAACCAGCTCCGATGGCAAGTGCTTGATCCTCGTTTTGGCGCTGAAAACTCTCTGGATTTACGTCCGGGATTGCTTTCTCCACGTATTTTTTCGTACTGCACCTACGGTTGGAACGGCTGGCTGCAGCGCGAAGCATCGCCTTGATTTTTTGTACCCTAGTCGACTAGTCACTCATCCTTGCTTTCCCTTCTGCTACTTGCTCTCTCTTCTTGTCTTGTTGTTCTTACAGCCACCACCACCACCGCAACAGAGCCGCAGCAACGGCTCATCGCCACAGGATATGCAAACCGACACTGTCGCTGTCGAGCGCGAGAAAAACATTAATGTGCACTCTCGGGTCCGCCAACAACGTGGTCAAAACATTTTCGCACAGAAAATCGACCTTACAGAGGACTTTGAGACTCCTCGCTACCCCAAGTCGGACACTGCTGTACAATTCATCGATACAAGTTTAGTGGACAACTTCATTTTCGCCTCGCTTTCCAGTAGAGAACGCCGGTTGCTTATTGATGCCATGATCTTGGAAACCGTTCCGGCAGGAACTATGATCATCAAGCAAGGTGATATTGGTGATTACTTTTATGTTGTAGACGAGGGACAAGTCAGCTTTGCAGTGGATGGAAACCACGTGGGTGCCTGTGGCCGCGGAGGTTCCTTTGGAGAGCTGGCCTTGCTTTATAACTGTCCGCGTGCCGCTACATGTTTGGCCAACACCACATGTCGCCTGTGGAAGGTCGACCAACGAACGTTTCGTTACATGCTTGCGAATAACACTGCCACTCAGCAGAAGGATGTTCATGATGTACTTCGAAAAGTTCCCTTTTTGTCCGAACTCGCTGAGGCAGATCTTATGCGTATTTCGGATGCTTTGACTTCTGTCACCTTCCCCGAAGGCGAGCGCATTATTAACAAGGGAGATGTCGGTGAAGTGTTTTATATTCTACGGGAAGGAAAGGTCAAAGTCCATGATATTGGTTTTGGGGACTCTCAGTACGTTGATCAAGAGCTGGGTCCTGGTGACTGGTTTGGTGAACGAGCGCTGTTGACAGGGGATGCTCGCTCTGCCAACGTAACGGCCATCAGCAACTGTACCACACTCTGCCTTTCTCGAGAGACATTTGAAAAGGTACTTGGTCCTCTTCAAGGCTTGATTGATCACGCCATGAAGAAGCGTACTCTAGAAGGTGTTCCCATCTTTGCCAATTCTCAATTTCAACCATTCGAGATGGCTCGCCTTACCGATCTATTGGTCGAACGAAGTTTCCCTGCGGGATTCGTCCTTGCGGAAGAAGGAAAGCCCCACGAACAGAACTTGTACATCATCCGAGAGGGGCGCGTGGTCATTGCAAGCTCAAGTGGTCAAATTAACACACTCATGGATGCCGATTACTTTGGAGAGAACTGGCTCAAGAACGAGCCTGGATCACCCTCCAAGGTTTCCATCACAGTCCAAGCTCACACAGAGTGTGGTGTCTTGACTCGTGCCGACATTGAAAGTGTCATTGGGGATATCAAGAGGCTGGGACAACCGCTCAACTTGATGCCACACTCGTTGAACAAGTCCATTCGATACAAGGATCTTGTCAAGTTCCGAATTCTGGGTGTTGGAACATTTGGTAAAGTATGGCTCGTAAGTCACAAACGAACAGGTACACCCTACGCTCTCAAACAATTGAGTAAGCGAGAGATTATCGGCCATCATCAAGTGGAAGGTGTGATCCGGGAGAAGAATATCATGGCTTCCATCGACCACCCGTTTGTTGTCAACCTTGTTTCAACCTTTCAAGACGATCGTCACCTCTACATGTTGATCGAACTTGTACAAGGAGGCGAATTATTCTCAGTCATTCACACGGAAACGCGAGATGGTATCCCGAACGGAAATTCCAGATTCTACGCGGCATGTATATTGGAATCTCTGAGTCACTTGCACTACCGAGGTATCTGTTATCGTGATCTCAAACCAGAAAATATTTTGATTGACGCCAAGGGATATTGTGTATTGGTTGATCTAGGGTTCGCCAAGGTCGTCACGGACAAGACCTACACATTGTGTGGTACTCCAGAGTACCTTGCGCCCGAGATTATTCTATCCAAAGGCCACGACAAGGGTGTCGATTATTGGGCCTATGGTGTGTTGATTTATGAAATGCTTGTTGGACGATCGCCTTTTTACTCATACGGGACGGACCAAGTCAGTCTTTTCAAACGCATTGTGCAAGTTAAATACTCATTCCCACCTGGCGGCATGGTCAGTGAACCAGCCCAAGATCTCATTCAACGACTGATTGTGCGTCGCCAGGCCAATCGATTTGGTTGTCTAGCTCGTGGAGACATGGATGTGCGAGACCATTATTGGTTCAATGTTATTGATGTGGAGAAGCTTCTTCTCAAACAAATTCCCGCCCCTTGGGTTCCCCGCATCAAGGATCCCTTGGATGCCTCACACTTTGATTCGTACCGACACGTAGAGAACGAACCACCGTCCAACAAGCCACATCTGACTCCTCAACAGCAAACACTCTTCAAGGACTTTTAAAAAAAATCATTTTTTCGCTATTTCTGGTTTCGCACGTGGATACGGTTCTCTGCGTGGAACGCTGGAGGAAAAAAAAGTCGCGCCATTTTCAGGCATTCCTGCCTGGTAATGTGTGCGAGAGACGAGTGGCTGTGTCCTACTGTAGTTGGGAAACACATTCCAAGTGTTTTTTCTCTTGGCCGTCGTACGCTGCTGGGGGGTGTAAAAAGTAATCATGAACAGTTAAAACGAAAAAAGAATTAGACGTGGTGCTGCTCCAGTTCTCTCATGTTAGCTAATCTCGATATCGTGCCTCTCGACGGCAGGTTCACCTTTTTCACGTCTTGCGAAAAAGCATTGCACTACCGGTGGTTTCACGAGCCTTGCCGTAGCTCTTGTCTTGTTCCTTGACAGAAGTGAATGATATCAGCCAAGACAGAAAAAACATTCCAGCCCTCTGGCATACGGCCTTTCAATCTCTATCACGGACATGTTTGTGGCTAAAACAACAATAAAAATGGGCGTCAAGCAGAGCACATGCTCAACACATTTGGTGTTCACTATTGTACATTAACGAATACGAGAGAGAGCAACTGCAGGTTTCTTTCTCCTTCTTTCTTTCTTTTTAGTAGTGACCCATGACGGAATCAATCACCAAGGAAAAGGCGGCAAAGCCTCCACATCCCATGGCGGCCGCTTGTGGTCCTGATTTGGCTTGGAGGGCAGCCCCGGTAATGCATCCACTGGCCACGGAATTCCACACATCGGATTTGCCCCGATATTTTTCCACCAAGCATTCCGATCCACCAAACACTCCAGTAATAAAGGCAAAGTTGCGACACCAATACAAGGATTTTTCCCACGTGGCTCGAAAGGTGACGCGGACTTGTTCCTTGAGTGGCGCTTGTGGAACATCTTTTCCGGCAATCATGGTCACGGGAGGAGTCGTATCGGACATGGCACCCAAAAAGACTCCCATTAATAATCCCATCATGCCCCCTCCAAAAACTCCAATAGCAGCCTTGCCACCACAACTATTGGTCAAGTAGGAAAAGTCCGGTGGCATCGACGCCGGTCCAGCCGTGGCATACCATGGTTGAAAAAAGGGCAAGGATTGTCGGGTCAATTGATCCAGACTGTACTTGTTGTCATTCGGACTGTTGGAAAGATTTTGATTATTATTGCTGCGTGGAATGGGTGGATGAAGGGCGGCATCTTCTTGGTAATGAATCGTAGACGAAGTGGAGGGAGCGGAGGACATGATCATTTCATAAATCGATTTGGGAGATCCCAGTGGATGCGGATTGGAAGAGGAAGGGGACGACGATGATGATGACGACATTGTATATATAGAAGTGGTCCGTATAGAGGAGTGTGCGTCTAGGAACAAGGTTGGTTCGTTCACAAATCAACAAGTCAACCGTTCTGATGGCATTACACCAGTAATCTGTTTTGTCATGATAGATGGACCGTCACATCAATGATAGGGTTGCTGCCAAGCTTTGGTCCATCGAATCGATCGACTCGTGGTTGTCAGTTGGACATGCACCGTTTTGGATTTCGATGGACAGACGCAGCGCGCATCTACCGGTACTCCGCGTTGCTCTCGGCCTCTCATTTTTTCGCTCGTAGATCCTACAGAGGAATGCCTACGTGGCCATCGATCGTCCACACGATTTCCGTAGATGTGGAAAACTGCCGTAGATCTTCTTCGAAGAATTTAGCTTCGTGGTGGGGGACGCATTGCTCCGTGGACGTCTCGTAGCAAGACTACGTTTCGTGGCCAATCGTGGAATTTGTCGAATCTCTCCGAACACGCGGTAGGAAAGGAGTGGCGGTTTTGGGTGGGTGTGATGGAAGCTCTCATAATTCCATTTCTGGAACAACCTATTGCGATTTTTCAAAACAAAGTACAACCAAAGCAACAATGAGTGGTAAGTCAAGTAATCCGTGATGCTGGAACGACCGACAATGGTGGAAGGGATTGCCAGCATTGGAATTTGGAAAGTTGTGGTTTCCGTCGTTGAGCGACCTCTTGTGTGAATCCCCGTACAACAGAAAATCTGACCATCGTTCTATTCGTGTTTGTTTCTTTCTACAGCTGTCACTGGAGAATCTGTCGGAATTGACTTGGGTACCACCTACTCATGCGTCGGTGTGTGGCAAAACGACCGTGTTGAAATTATTGCCAACGATCAGGGTAACCGTACCACTCCTTCGTACGTTGCCTTTACCGAGACGGAACGTTTGATTGGAGATGCCGCCAAGTCCCAAGCTGCCATGAATGCAACCAACACTGTCTTTGATGCCAAGCGTTTGATTGGACGCAAGTTCACCGACCCTGGTGTTCAAGCGGACATGAAGCACTGGCCTTTCAAGGTCGTCAGCGGCCCAGGAGGTACACCCATCATTGAGGTAGAATACAAGGGAGAGACCAAGCAATTCAAGGCTGAGGAAATCTCTTCCATGGTTCTTACCAAGATGAAGGATATCGCCGAAGCTTACCTTGGAAAGGAAGTCAAGAATGCCGTCGTCACTGTCCCTGCCTATTTCAACGACTCTCAACGTCAGGCTACCAAGGATGCCGGAGCCATTTCTGGCCTCAACGTCCTTCGTATTATTAACGAACCCACCGCCGCTGCCATTGCCTACGGTTTGGACCAAAAGGGCGAGGAAAAGAATGTTTTGATCTTCGATTTGGGAGGTGGTACATTCGATGTGTCTTTGTTGACCATCGAGGAAGGAATCTTCGAGGTCAAGGCTACCGCCGGAGACACACACTTGGGTGGAGAAGATTTCGATAACCGCATGGTTGATTACTTCTTGGAAGACTTCAAGCGTCGTCACCGCAAGGATATGTCCACCAACCAACGTTCGCTTCGTCGTCTTCGAACTGCCTGTGAACGTGCCAAGAGAACCCTCTCGTCGTCCACTCAAGCACACATTGAGATTGACTCCCTCTTTGACGGTATCGATTTCAACTCTACCATCACTCGTGCTCGTTTCGAGGACTTGTGTATGGACTATTTCCGAAAGTGCATGGACCCATGCGAGAAGGTTCTTCGTGACTCCAAGATTGCCAAGAACCAAGTTGACGAGGTCGTGCTCGTTGGAGGTTCCACTCGTATCCCCAAGATTCAAGCCATGCTTTCCGATTTCTTCAACGGAAAGGAACCATGCAAGTCCATCAACCCCGATGAAGCTGTTGCCTATGGTGCCACTGTTCAAGCTGCTATCTTGTCTGGTGCTGACAAGTCTGAGAAGCTTTCTGAACTTTTGTTGCTTGACGTAACTCCCTTGTCCCTTGGTTTGGAAACTGCCGGAGGTGTCATGACCACTTTGATCAAGCGTAACACGACTGTTCCCGCCAAGAAGACTCAGACCTTCTCCACCTACGCTGATAACCAACCCGGTGTGTTGATTCAAGTTTTCGAGGGAGAACGTTCCATGACCAAGGACAACAACTTGCTTGGAAAGTTCAACTTGGACGGTATTCCACCCATGCCCCGTGGACAACCTCAAATCGATGTGTGCTTCGATATTGATGCCAACGGTATCTTGAACGTCTCGGCTCTTGAAAAGTCGACTGGAAAGGAGAACAAGATCACCATTACCAACGATAAGGGACGTCTATCTCAAGACGAAATTGAGCGCATGGTTTCCGAGGCTGAGAAATACAAGGCTGAGGATGATGCCAACAAGAACCGTATCGAAGCCAAGAACGGACTCGAGAACTACTGCTACTCTCTCAAGTCCTCCATCTCTTCTTCTGAAGTTCAGGGCAAGATCCCCGCTGGAGACAAGGCAACTTTGGAATCCAAGATTGATGAGACCATTAGCTGGCTCGACAGCAACCCAAGTGCCGAGAAGGAAGAGTACGAGGAGAAGCAAAAGGCATTGGAATCCGTTGCCATGCCCATCCTTCAATCCATGGCTGGTGGTGGTATGCCCGGAGGTGGCATGCCTGACATGGGTGGAGCCACTCACGACGATGACGATCCGGCTGGCGGCCCCACCATTGAGGAAATTGACTAAGCGAATCTTCTAACTGAAGTACTATAGTATCCATTTTAGCCTCTACTTTTATCTTTCAATTTACTTTTTAGTTCTGGTATTGATGCCAACAAGAAGATAGAAAAGATTAGAAGATTGCGCCACCAATGAGTCAATAGTACCGGTTATTGACTCTGAGTAGTGCGGCGTTATTCACAGTCAGATTGGATAATAAAACCCTCGTAACTTTAATTGAATGTTTCATTGCCCTCACATATGCCATGGTTCTTGCTGATCACGATGCAGATGAGTTTGTTATATCTCCAATCGAGGCTTGTCAAAACCCCACCCGAATACATCGCATTATAGCATTTGAAAAATTCTTATACAGAACCCTTTATCTTCGACCCATAACCGTTATATATTGTGTTCACCACCTGACTGTGACGACGTTAACTGTAAGGTAGAAATCTCCGGCTTCACTGGTATAATATTCTCTGCATTACCGGTACCTTGTACGTGAAGAACGCTCTCGTTTCACACCGTATACAGTAGTGCAGTGCATCTTACCTGGTATGTATGATGCGTGATGAGTGAGGAGTGAGGAGTGAACCGTTGTGTAGGTCGTGTTCCTTCCCTTCGCAGGGGCAACCAGTTTTTAGTGCCGGTATTCATTGTCATTACTCTTTCCAAGCAACCAACAACAATAATCCTCCTCGCGTCACTTGTAGACGACTGTCAACGTGTGTGGACAACAAGGATACACGACCACAAGAAGAGCCAGCAAGAGGAACATCATTCATCATGACCATCCCGCCTGGTCAATACTACGCCATGACATTGGCAGCAATGTTCGCCAGTTCCCTCTCGTTCATGGGGTCGACAGCAGTAGCACTTGCAGCACGCAAGGCTACCCGAACGAGTATTTACCAGCGTTTAATTCTTGGAATGTGTGTCACCGACGCCATTTCCTCCCTTTCCCAATTTTTTCATGCCTTCATGTTACCCAAATATGTGCGAGAGGAAGGATTATTATGGGCTTCGGGGAATAACCACACCTGCGCTTTTATTGGGTTTGTCTTTGTCACGACACCACTGATTGCCACATTCTACAGTCTTTACATCAGTATCTACTTTTATCTCAAAGTCAAGTATAATACCAACGATTTGCTTCTCATCAACAAATTTGAACGGCCAGCTCGATATGTTGCCTTTATCATTCCCTTGGGACTCGGAATCACGGGTCTAGCCACTCATGCCTATGCACCTCGAACCTATCACAATGTTTGTTCGTTTGGAGATTGTGTTCTTGGACAAGTGGATGAATGTCAACTCGAACAAGGTCTCAGTTGGTATTTAGGATGGGTCCAAGCAGCGTTAATCGCTCTTCCATCCGTCGTTGCATTGATACTCACCATCATGGTCTACCTGGTGGTACGGAAACGATTGGGTGCAACCTCTCGCTTTGCCTTTGCCAATCATGATAGTGATCGACGACGGAAACAATTACTGGCCGTTCGAACCCAGGCTATCTTGTATGCCTTGGCCTATTGGAATTCCTTTTTTTGGTACATTTTATTTGGCATTTTGGGTGGGGATGATCCCACCATGCTGGAAAAGGAAGGCGATCCCGGATATTTTACCTTGCAATTGGTGGTATGGTTATTATTTCCCCTGCAGGGATTTATTAATTTCTTGGTCTATACTCGACCACGATACTTGGAATGGCGGATGCGCAATCCCAATACCCCCCTTTGGGTTTTGTTGCGCAAGGCCATTGCCTTGGAACCAGTTTCAGCCCTGGCCCATGTTCAAACCTCATCCAATTTGACAGTCCCCTCCAAAAATAATCAAGGATCGGAAGACTATTATTACAATGAAGATCAAGACAATCTTGATGATGATAATTTTGATGGTGGTGACGGTGTTGGGGGTGAAAATCGTGACAAGGACAATAATAATGACCTTGAGATAACCGAGGAGACTGCGAATGGGGAAATGGAAACATCTCGCGTGGGGAGTGATGTCGAAGGTACACCACAAGATTCCAGCCAAAATTCAACCCTACCATTGTCTGTATAATTTTATCTTCTCCTGCTTCTACTACTCCCATGAGTTTTACCACGGAATCCCGTCCGAGCAAGTAACTGGTGTCTTGTTAGGGAGTTTTGCGTAGATGTAGTAAGTCCACCATTGTTGTTGTGGCCCTTTCTGGCATGTTTGTGCACCATCCATTGGACCGTCTTCCAATGACCGTTGTTGCTGGGTCAATTCGCTCTGTCCTGGTGCTTCATTCGGACATCTTTATCCGACAAAAGTTTGAACAATCCCCCAATTTCCATTGTTGCTGGCGACAATTAGGGGTGCCGATGCATCCATCCAAATTTCATGTGTTTGATTTTGTCCTCTTGAACTGTCCACAATGACCTTTTCTGCAGGCTGCAAGTATCAACGTATCATCATTGTAAGTGATGAGTTCTATTTCGGCGCCTCTATCCAACAAAAGTTGAACAAAGTCCATACGTCCATTGCCACTTCCGACCATTAGCATCACAATCTTTGGAAATCAATCCACTCTGGGGTTATTCTCGCGGGACTCGGCGGTCACAAGGAATAAAACATACGAGTCATTCTTGTGTTCGCGGATCATCCGAACAGCAATTTTTGTCGCATGCTTCTGGTTCTCGGCAACATAGACTTCGCCCCACTTCCAGTTACCCACACAATCAGGATCCTGCAAGACAAAAATGGTAGTCTTTGATCGACCGATCGGTGCTCAAGCAGATCTCAAGGAATTGGAATACATCTCCGCATTGCATCAGTCAGGTACTTCTCTGCGTCCTGATGGAAGTATCCGCGATGAAGACATCAAAGTATATTTGCGATCTCGATTCGGAATCGAGGTATCCTTAGAAGAAGTTCGTAAAACTATATTGCAAGGTTTGGGTGGATCCGATGATGAAGGGGAAGTCATTGATTTGATGGAATTGGCCGCTATTATTATTATACCGTTGTTGTTGAAAGCCGCTGCTGTGACGAAGGGTGAAGAACTACCAGCCAATGTGGTGCCACCGCCAGAGAAATTGTTGGAGATTGGTGCAAGGATTATCCTCCACGATGTCACTGGATCGCATGACACAAAGCAGACAATCAACCCCAAGTTTCTACAACGGATTTTGACCATCTACGGAGAAACGGAAATGGCTCAAGATGACAAACTCATTCAGGAAATGATCCAGGCGGCAACGGGGTCGTCGGCTGATGATGTTTCAGGAGTCGAGTTTAACGCAGAGACATTTGCTGAAGGCTTGACCATGGATGTCCAGTTTTACAATATTGCTAATGAAGTTCGTATATCTACTTCGATTCAAGATGTGTTTGAAGAACCCATCGACAGCTCAGCAACGCTAAAAGCCGGCAATGTTACTGGAGCGAACTTTGTCGGTGGGAGTGGGGCTAGATTCGCCAGCGAGGGTATCGAAGCACTTGAGGTACAGAAGCAAGCAGTGCGACAGATTGAAACACTTCAGCACATCTACACTGCTCCCGCAATTGATATTCAAGCCGGCACCTACCGGTCCAAGGGTATGTACTACGTTGATCGATGTGACACACAAATGCAGCCATTCCCTATTCTTACCCGAAAATACTCTTGTTGAATCCTTGTGCCAATAGCCCTGACAGTATGCCTTTGGGGCACTGTCTTGTTTGGGTTGTTTTCAATTGTTATTACTTTGCAATCAGCGAATTTTGGAGGTGATTGTGGGAATTATGATTCCGAGACGGGATGGATTGACAATAGTGATACCATCACTTGTCAACTCGCCAGCTCAGTTGTTGGCTGGTTATTTATCTTTTGTTTTTTTGCCTTGTTGGAATGTTCTCAATGGGACTTGGCTCACTTGGGAACTACATTGGGCATACGCGATGGTATCTTCCACTGATTGGAGGCATTTTTGTTCTAATATATGGCTCTGGAACCACCAGTGACGTAGAAAACGTCATATACCTCAAATACATGGCTTTTGTTTCCAGGATTCTCTCCGTCTTCACAGCATACTTTCATCTATGCCATTTCGTGACTATTGTCTTTCGAAAAGTGGACTTTGAAAAATCAAAGTGGGGTCGCCGACTTGGATTAGCAACTCTTGGTAGAGAAGTGCACGTCAAAACCGCGGGAGCACACAAGTTGAACATTCTCGTCGGCAACGCTGCAAAGCTCATGGAGAGTCAGCCCCCTTCTTCCCTCTTCAAGACCTACTTTGGTCGCGGCCTATCGGCGTTTACATTGAATGGAGAGTCTAAAGAGAAAACGGGTGGAGTTATCTGGCTCTGGCGCAGAGTTCGTGATAAATCCATATTTGAAAAAGAGGGAATATGGTATTCCACAAGACTTGTGGCAAGCAACTTTGCCCAGCTTTGCGTTTGTCTGTTTATTCTCATATTGGGGATCACTGTAGTTCAACAGGTCAAGGAAAATTTTGGCATCGAACAAGTCAAAGCTGAGGTCAATGCTATTGTTGACAGCATGATAGACACTAGTATAAGCTCGGCAACAACAACAACCGCAGCAACGGAACTGACAAGCAGCTTCAGCACCTATTTGGTGACAGCCCAATCCGACGGCTTGATTGGCTCCAACTGTTCAGCGCAAAATAATGATAATTTTGCTTCGTCGATCGATACTTTGTGCAATAAAGATGAGTTTGGATTGTACGATTGCAGTGGTATTCAATCATCTCAAGAATCACTATGTGCTATCATCCAAAATCCTCAGCTGGCTGAACAAGATCCTGCAGCTTTGTATCAGCTCATGGAGGTTTCTGGGTTCAACACGACTGCTTTTGAAACAATTGTCAAATCACAGCTTCAAACTGCAGTCAACGCATCAGTAGACTCCCTTTATCCGGAAGAGCAGTACATGTTGGTGGTACCCCTGAGCATTGGAGTTTGTGTTGCGGTCATAGGAGCCCTTCGGCTATTCACGTTGTACCTTCCAGGTGTGACTACAACAATTCTGGAACTGCGCAGCGGTGTTATTCCATCCTTGCGATCTCCTGACTTCCAAAAGTATCGCGAGGCTCCCGACACTGTCACGTTGTTGACTGGTACCCTCTTCTGGGGTTGCTTGGTCTCCTCGATCTTGTTTGGTATGGTCATTGCATTTATAGTATTCATCTTCCTCTGGCAGGGTTCACTCTATTTCATGATGAGACTGACCGCTACTCTGCTTGGGGTCATTGGCGTCGTGTTGATCCGTCTCTTCTTTGTCTTCTTTTGCTGTCGAAAAACATTCTACAAAGGTCTATATCGCACCAAGCCTGCCGGTGCAAATATTTCCCTTCTCGCGTTGGAATGGGCAAAGTAAGTGTCAACCGATCAAAACAGAATGAATGTGATTGCAGGGACACACTGGCCTTCCTCACAAACCAGTATTTCCAATCATTGACAAAATTTTAGTTTCTGTTTCACCGCAGCGTTCATTCTTATCCGGATGTTCAAGGTTCTGCTCATAGCTGCGGCAAGCATTGGACAAATTGACAGACGACTCTTGGCCGATGGCGTTGGTCAACTCGGACCTTTGGAATTCGATCCGTACCCCACGATTCATATTAGAGATTTGGTGGCCCATGAAGCTCATCGGCATCCGTTTATAGAAATCCTTGGTACTATGTACTTGATGAAGCTTCGATATGCCAAGGACTTTGGTTCTCGTGCCGGTAGTGCCTGGCGACTGGTGTTTATCTATGCCTTGTTGCCATGGATGCATCAATATCGCATATTGGGAGAATCAAAACACTTTCAGGCCATCCTCACTGTTGAGAAAAGCGCCGAATTCGAGCAGGAGCATATCATGATGATGGAAGGATCAGGACAACAACTGTCAATCCTTGCAAACCCATCGTCGACGGATGCAAGAGCGTTGGAAATAGAGAATGAAAAACTGAAGGAAATGCTCAGGATTGTTTCTCAGGAACTTGAAGAGTTGAAGAGAGAAGCTTCCACAGAAAACCTTGAGGATTAATTGTTGATGGTGGATGGTGCAGTCAATGATTTTACTGTATGGAATGCTTCTGCCCGAACTTTTTCTTTGGGGGGGGGGGGAAGATCCTTGACATTGAATTTGATGTAGAATGTTACAAACGAAAAACATAGGCCCACAATCCTTGCATCTAGGGAAGTCGTCGTTGCAGCTAATGAGTCGAGTTTGTAGGTAACCTTGCTCTTTGGAAACTCAACCTTTCTCTGTCGTCACAATCTCAAGTACGATTGGAACCAGCGCTTTGTCGTATAATGTTCATAGTACAAGGAGGAATATTGTTTGCTCGGTATGTTCACTTTTATTCCTGGACGTGTAGTCTGGAACCCCAAACTTGGAAACCTCTAATTGACACGCAACTCCACCTCCCAACTAATTGCTAGATGCCCGAAACCTTTCTTCACAATCGGACACGATTCACCGTCACCCGAGTCGTAGGTTGTTGATTCCCAGGCAACAGAACTCCTCAGAACCGCATCCTTCTTCTTGCTCTGTGGAGGATCTGTAATCACATCGCTTTGGCTGTTGTTGTGGTTGTCTTCGTCGTCGTTCATTTTTCGTGGCTGAGGCATCATGTATTTTCATTCCGTTCACACCTTAACCATGGCACGGATGTGTTGATGGATGCGAGCAATGATCATCCGAGTTTTGACTCTTGACGTCATGAAACTGTCAATACGCTAGAAATGAAAATCCAATCACCACGCAACGACGTCAGAACAACAAAATGCCCACGATGATCGCTGGGTTCGGCCTATGCATGGATACGGTGAAACTATTTCAGGAAAGCAACAGGGTATTCTTGATCACAAGAAGGATAAAAACTCATGAAGAACCAGTCCACGACCAAGAAGTAGCCATTCCGCGAAGGAATCCCATTTTCATCGTCATGATTTCATCCTGCATGCAAAGTCTAGCGGAGTAGGTTGACTAACACCAAGAGGCAAGAAGTGATATCTCACTCTCTCATCAAACCTTATGTACCTGGTACAACTCACTCTTAACTGGCAACGGCATCGGTTTACCCAGGTATGTGCATTAGCTGGCTACCTAGAGATGCGAATATGGTACTTGGAAGTCGACAAAGGACCAGTCCTGTCTGACCAAGACCAAGACCCCCAAACGTATCTTCCAAGACGGTTGACATGCACAGGCCTATACGAGGCATGAAAAAGAAAATGGGAAATGGTCACTTTTCTACTACTTGATATTTGAAGTCTAGCTAGCATCGTGTTCACAAAAAAAGACGAACCAACAAGGAGCAAGACACATCGTAGTACGACGGGTAGTAGACTCCTTTTCTTTTGGCTTCTGGTTTTGTTCATTGTGGACTTGTTAATCGAACGAGAACGCGCCACAAGAACAAAATGGTTGTCTTTGATCGACCAATCGGTGCTCAAGTTGATATCAAGGAATTGGAATATATCTCTGCCCTGCATCAGTCAGGTTCTCGTTTGCGTCCTGATGGAAGTATCCAAGATGAAGATATCAGAGTATATTTGCAGTCTCGATTCGGAATTGAGGTGTCTTTAGAAGAGGTCCGTAAGACTATATTGCAAGGTTTGGGTGGATCTGATAATGAAGGGGAAGTCATTGATTTGATGGAATTGACTGCCATCATTATTATACCTCTGTTATTGAAAGCGGCTGCTGTGACGAAGGAACAAGAACTACCCCCCAATGTGGTGCCACCACCAGAGAGGTTATTGGAGATGGTTGTGAAAATTATCCTCCACGATGTTTCTGGATCACAGGACGCACAACAGATATTGACCCCCGAGTTCCTCCGACGGATGTTGACTCTCTATGGAGAAACGGAATTGGCCCAAGATGATAAGCTCATTCAGGAAATGATTCAGGCGGCGAGTGGGGGTTCGCATTATGTACCAAAGGAATTCAATGCAGAGACATTTGCTGAAGGTTTGACCAAGGATGTCCAACTCTACAATATTGCCAATGAGGTTCGCATGTCTACTTCGGTTCAGGATGTTTTTGATGAACAATATGATCCTTCATCAACCCTAGGTGCAACAGAGAGATCAGGAGATGTAGCTGTCGTCAATGCTGAACAAGGACTTGCATTACTGACCTCCTATCCAGCGAGAAAGATTGAAACATTAAAGCGCATCTACACTGCTCCCGCAATCGATATTCAAGCCGGCACTTACCGGTCCAAAGGTATGTACCATCTAGAAAAAAGAATTCTCTCGTTAAACCCTTTTGTCTCATTATAATTCACTGAAACCTTTTTTGGAAACCAGCCTTGACTTTGTGCCTTTGGGGTGCCGTCTTGTTCAATTTGTTCACGTGTGTATTACTATTTCGTCGACTTGATCTAGAAGATGAATGTTCCTATGATTCCAACGGCGGATGGTTTGTCAACACTGGGACCATTGTTTGTGCACTCGGGAACTCAATGCGTGGCTCGTTATTCATCTTTGTGATGTTCTGTTTTTTCGGAATGTTGTCAATGGGAATGGGCTCACTAGGAAATTACCCAGGGCATACTCGATGGTATCTACCTCTGCTTGGGGCCATATATATCGTCAACCTTTCAACTAACATTTTCAACAGACTACCAGAGACCGACTACCCATACCTCAAGTACATGGCTTCCGTTTCAACGATACTATCCATCTTGACAGCGTATTTTCATATTGGCCATTTGATCACAATCGTTACGAAAGTGGACTTTGAGAATTCAAAGTGGGGGCGGAGACTTGGACTGGCAACTCTTGGAAGGGAAGTTCATGTCAAAACGGCAGGAGCCCACAAGTTGAATACCCTCATTTGTAACGCCGCGAAACTCATGGGCAGTCACACCCCTTCGTTCCTCTCGAAGACCTACTTTGGTCATGGAAAATCGGCCTTTACAAGGGATGGTGTATCTAAAGAGACTGCGGGTGGTGTCGTATGGCTCTGGCGTAGAGTTCTTGATCAATCTTTATTTGAAAAGGAGGGAATTTGGTATTCCACAAGACTTGTTGCAAGCAACTTTGCCCAACTCTGTATTTGTCTCTTTATTCTTTTGTTCTGGATCAGTACAATCAAAGGCATCATGAAAGATTTTGGTAGTAATGAATCTATCACTGGTGTGTCTGTGGCGTTATATCAGCTCCTCAATTCTTCTGGAGTCGACACGACCCAAATTGACTGGAGAGCGGTCAACAACACAATCGTGTTACTGTATCCGAACGATATACACATGGTGACCATACCGCTGGGCATCGGAGCTTGTGTTGCGGTCATGTCAGCCTTTCGGCTTGTCATCCTTTATCTTCCTGGCGTCACCACATCTATCCTGAAGTTGCGCAGTGGTGTGATTCCATCCCTTCACTCGCCTGATTTCCAAAAGTACCGCGAGGCTCCGGATACTGTCACCCTGTTGACCGGCACATTATTCTGGGGTTGTTTGGTCTCATCAATGGTCTTTGGCATGATCGTGGCATCAATGGTTTTTCTCTCACTGTGGCAAGTTTCCCGCTATTTCATGTTGAAGGTTGCAACTACTCTAGTTGGGGCCGCCGGCTTTATTGGCCTACGGTTTGTCTTGGCCAAGTATTGCTGCCGCAAACCATTCTACATGGGTCTATATCGAACCAAACCAGCAGCTGCGAATGTTTCACTCCTTGCTTTTGAATGGGCAAAGTAAGTTACGACGTCTCGTATTTGTCCAGTCGTAGGCTATGATAGCCCTCACAATACTTTACTCCTTCCTTGTAGTTTCTTTTTTACTGCAGCCTTTATAGTTGTTCGGATGTTCAATATACTTCTTGTTGCTGCGGCAAGTATTGGACAAATCGATAGACGACTTTTGGCCGAGGGTGTTGGCCAACTCGGACCATTCGAATTCGATCCGTACCCCACCATTCATGTTAGAGACTTGGTTGCCCATGAGGCTCATCGGCATCCATTCATGGAAATCCTTGGTACCATGTACTTGATGAAGCTCCGATATGCCAAGAACTTTGGTTCTCGCGCCGGTAGTGCCTGGCGACTTCTTTTCATCTATGCCTTAATGCCATGGATGCATCCATATCGCATTTTGGGAGAAGGAACTGACACTCCTGAAGAATACCCCAAACCTGATGAACGAAACAGCGAAAGCGAGCAGGTTTCCATTGTGACGCACGAATCAATACCACGCCAATTAACAATCCTCGCAGACGCATCGTCCATTGAAGAAAGATTGTTGGAAATAGAGTACGAGAAACTCAGGGGTGGTGGCATCGATCCAAAACTTGGAGGTTGGGCAGTCAGATATTAGTACTTGCAACGAAGAAGCAAGTGTGGACCGCGAATGGATGTATCTTTACCCGTATAGTATGTGCATCCATATGCTGCTTTTACTGATTGTCTTGGAAATTATTCAACTCCTTTCACAGAAAACATCAAGACTTTACAAGAGGCTGTTTCCACAAAAAACTTGGAGGATTGATTGTTGACAATGGATGGTGAAGTTGTAAATTTTTCTGCATGGAATGTGTTCAGCAGGCACACACGCCCGTGCTTTTCTTGGAGAGATAGTTGAATTTGATGTAAAGTTATACAAAGGAAATAGCATAGACCAACCAACAAAGTAAATTCATTCAGGTCGCACTAGTGCATGCGTCTCGTTGTAGTCTTCTCCGTCGTCGCTCTCTCAAGAAAGATTCCATCCAGCAATCATTATCGCAGCCTGTTCATGGTACGAGTGGGAATCCCCTTTTTGGTCTGGAATTTTGTCATTGCTGCACCCATGGAACCTTAGAAATCTGGTACCAACTTGTAAACCTCCAAGTTACAAGCAAACTCCAACTTCGAACTATTGCATTTGAATGCCTGGCCGGGGGTAGAAATAAGACGGTACTTGGTTCAAGCACAGCTTGATTTGTTTGATGCTCATGCATCCACAGGTCGATGAACGAGAATCGTTGTGCCTATTCTTTGCGAAGTAAAATATTTTAGCTGGTTCAATTCCATACTTGGTAGGCATAGTAAAGGACAACCACATCGTGACTTCTTTCATGCTCGCTTAACGTAACTCCTGTGCGTTGCACCGCCGTATCATTGCTGTGGCTTGGATGTACTTTTCGTTCCGGTGACACATTCCCAAGGGTTGGTTCTCTCCATGCATGTCCTGATCACTTCCTCTATCTTCGCACCTGTCTATTTGCTGGAATGGGGAATCGATGAAAGAATAATGTCATGGTATAAGTTACCAGTACGGTACCAGGTATCTACCTAGCATACCTGGTAACATACCGGTAAATGCGGAATGCGTCCCATTCTCGGATGGTCACTTCCGGTAGCTCTTGGTCTTGTTGGCACTGAATCCAATCCGGAATACTCCTCACACAGCTGAAAGAAAGGGTTGGCGCATGATCACTTTCCTGCTTTTTTGCAAGCGTATCACCCTATACGTACTGGTATCTTCTAATCGGGAATACTTTCCATTCTTGCTCACGCGCAGCTCCTATGAACGAATGAGTTGACGTTCACTTTTCTGCAGGTTTGTCACAAGTTGTTTCATGTATTCCGGTACTTTTTCTACGTTTAATCCGGAATACTTTCCATCCTTGCTCGCAGCTGCTTTGACGAATTGAGTCAATGGTCACTTTCCTGAGCCTCGCGTTTGTCACAAGGCTTAGTGTATTCGTTCTTCCATTGTACAACCTCCCATTTTCTATCGTAGTCTCAAATCATTCACTGTCAAGCTTGACAATCAGGTGGTTCTCCTTCTTGTTGTTGTTGTTGGTTAACTTGCTTGCGGTTCTTTCATTAGGCAGGGTAGCGTATTTCAAGTGGTGAGCGTTTCCTGTCTCCATACTACAGGTAGTGACTTGGCTTTGGGCTTGTACTTTGAAGCACAATAAAGAAGACCAGACGTGGTGTCCTGGCTGGGTCCGAGCATCCAACTTCTACTTGACTTGTCCATATTTCAAAACCAGCACGCTACTAGGAGCAGCCACCACATTTCAAGGCATTGTATCACCAAGAACAACAAGCCAACAAGCGACGCGAAGCAAGGAAATCTTACTAGTCTCCTGCCCGCTTGGTTTTCTTCGTTGTGGATACACCTATTAAGCGGAAAGCAGCAAAACATAATGGTTGTCTTTGAGCGACCAATCGGCGCTCAAGCAGATGTCAAGGAATTGGAATACATCTCCGCATTGCATCAGACAGGTTCTTCTTTGCGTCCTGATGGAAGTATCAGAGATGAAGATATCCAAGTTTATTTGCGATCTCGATTTGGAATTGAGGTATCTTTAGAAGAAGTCCGCAAGACCATTTTGCAAGGTTTGGGTGGATCTGATGATGAAGGGGAAGTCATTGATTTGATGGAATTGACTGCCATCATTGTTATACCTCTGTTATTGAAAGCGGCTGCTGTGACGATGGGACAGGAACTACCTCCCAATGTTGTTCCACCACCCGAGATGCTGCTGGAGATGGGCGTAAAAATTATACTCCATGATGTCACTGGAGCTGCCGACACGTCTCAGACATTGACCCCCGAGTTCCTTCAACGGATTTTGACTATCTACGGAGAAACGGAATTGGCCCAAGATGATCAGCTGATTCAGGAAATGATTCAGGCGGCAAGTGGGGGTTCGCATTATGTACCAAAGGAATTCAATGCAGAGACATTTGCTGACGGTTTGACCAAGGATGTCCAGCTATACAATATTGCCAATGAAGTTCGTGTGTCTAGTTCGGTTCAAGATGTCTTTGATGATCACAGAGAAGCTTTAGGGACAACAGGAAGACCTCGAGGTACAGATGGTCGCACTGGCGAAAATATTGAACAAGGAATCGCGGTGCAGACCTATCCAGTGAGACAGATTGAAACATTAAAGCACATATACACTGCACCCGCAATCGATATTCAAGCCGGCACGTACCGGTCCAAAGGTATGTACCATCACGTAACATGAATCCCTTATTCAAACCACTCTGGCTCACTATCGTCACTGAAACTTGTTTGGCGTTCAGGCTTGACTGTGTGCCTTTGGTGTGCCGTCTTGTTTAACACGTTCACGTTTGTGCTACTTTACCATGTCCTTGATTTCACAGGTGGTGCATGTCCCGAAGGAGCGGGCGTCGATGCCATCATTTGTCAACTCCGCAACTCCATCGGTAGCTCGTTATTCGCCTTCGGTCTGTTCTGTTTAACAGGGATGTTCGCTATGGGATTGGGCTCCCTAGGGAATTATGCAGGACATACTCGATGGTATCTACCTTTGCTTGGAGCTTTATTCCTGGTCAAACTTTCCACTAACGTTTTCTTCATAATACCAAACGCCCCTTACCCGTTCCTCTGGTACATGCCTGCCCTTTCAGCGATACTATCCCTTTTGACAGCGTTTTTTCATATTGGCCATGTTATAACAATCGTGAAAAAAGTGGATTTTGAGAATTCAAAATGGGGGCGTCGGCTTGGTCTAGCAACTCTCGGAAGAGAAGTTCATGTCAAGACTGCAGGAGCCCACAAGTTGAACACCCTTGTTGGTAACGCAGCGAAGCTGATGGGCGGCCATGCTTTCCTCTCGAAGACCTACTTTGGTCATGGAAAATCGGCCTTTACAAGGGATGGTGTATCTAAAGAAACAGCGGGTGGAGTCGTATGGCTCTGGCGCAAAGCTCGTGATCAATCTATATTTGCAAAGGAGGGAATTTGGTATTCCACAAGACTTGTTGCAAGCAACTTCGCCCAATTCTGTATTTGTCCCTTCATTTTTTTGTTCTGGATGTTTATAATCCAAGGCATCACGGAAAATCTCGGCCAGGACGCCGTGATTGCAGCATTTCAAAGTCTTCTTGAAGAAGATTGTAAAGACAACCCGGGTGCAAGTGGTTGCCAGGCGGTTGTAGTAGCAGTACAATCAATGCATCGCACTGACCTGCACACATTGACCATTCCTCTGGGCATCGGAGGTTGCGTTGCGGTCATATCGGCCCTTCGGCTCGCCACGATTTATCTTCCTGGTGCCACTGCATCCATTCTTGAACTGCGCAGTGGTGTGATTCCATCCCTCCACTCACCTGTGTTCCAGAAGTACCGTGAGGCTCCAGATACCGTCACCCTGTTGACCGGCAGTCTATTCTGGGGTTGCTTGGTCTCATCAATCATCTTAGGGATGATCGTTGCATCGATTGCATTTCTTGTGCTCTGGCAAGGTACCCGCAAGTTCACAGTGAAACTAGCGACAAGTCTTGTAGGGGCCGGTGTGGTAATCGGATTCCGCCGTCTCTCTGCCAAGTTCTGCTGCCGAAAAACTTTCTACAAGGGTGTATATCGAACCAAGCCAGCAGCTGCGAATATTTCACTTCTCGCGTTGGAATGGGCAAAGTAAGTGTCGTATTTGTCAGCCGCTATGTTGGCTCCCACAAAAACGGTACTCCTCAACTGAAAATGATTACCTAGTTTCTTTTTCACTGCAGCCTTCATCATTGTTCGGATGTTCATTATACTTCTCGTTGCTGCGTCAACTATTGCACAAATCAATAAGCCAATCTTGGCCGAGGGCGTCGGCCGAATCGGACCGTTGGAGTTGGATCCTTACCCCACCTTTCATGTTAGAGACTTGGTGGCTCATGAAGCTCATCGACATCCATTCATTGAAATCCTTGGTACCATGTACTTGATGAAGCTCCGATATGCCAAGCACTTTGGTTCTCGCGCCGGTAGCGCATGGAGACTTCTTTTTATCTATGCCTTAATGCCATGGATGCACCCATATCGCATTTTGGGAGAAGGAACTGACACTCCTGCAGAATACCCCAAACCTGATGATGAACGAAACAGCGACACCGAGCAGGGAGGTATCATTGTGACGAGACCAAACCAACTAACAATCCTCGCAGAAGCATGGTCGATGGAAGAAAGAGTGTCGGAAATAGAGTACGAGAAACTCAGGGGTCGTAGCGTCGATCCAAAGCTTGGAGGTTGGGCAATCACGTATTAGGTGTATTGGTAGTGTGTGGCAAGTGCTGTTTGAATTTTTTGCTTGAAAACGGATTTATATGAAATTATGAAATTCATCATTTCATTACATAGAGTAGTACATGTATTCAATTTATGAAAAAATAATGTACGGAGAGAAATCGGTGCGATTTCATCAAAACTTGTGTGTTTCAAATGATCAAAAACGTACCGGTAGTTTAGAAGGAGCACAACAGGTGATCAGAAAAGGAAGAATGCAGACGTGAGATTTGATCCTGCTAACTTCCAAGTATCTTTTTATTCTGTACTACCGTAGTACATGATAAGAGCCCTCTCTTGCTTTGCTACGGATGCTCAAATCCCCACTGAACATTGGCGATATTTCATCTACGGACTTGGACCATTGAGCAATAGGACACGGCTACTTTCCACAGCATCCGATCCTCTTTTGTACGCTGACAACGCGATGGTTTGAAGTTTTCCACCCTATGCAGCCGTCAACCATTAATGAGTTCTCATCTTTGCCGGTGGGATAGCTCGGTTCCATTCCTTTAGTTTTTGCTATCTTCAAAGCTGTTCAGGACGAGTATGTCAAAAACATAATGTACAGTGTGGTAAAGCGCCTCCTTAAGTTTCGCCGACCTTCCGATCCGTTGGTTGCAGTACCCACAACATGCACCCCCTCCATGTGTAGGAGAAATAAGCTTGTGACTGATGTTAGTTGTATTCGACCATGAGGACAAAGGTGCTTGTCGGCCTTGGTCTCTCGAGCGACTGGTCATAAAAAGCTATCAACGCCGTTTCCACTTCGAAACTTTTTCCGTAGAACAGCTGTTGTGGTGAATCATGCTCGCCGATTCAATTCTCGTTCTCGCCCCGAAGATGGTGGAGCTATATATAGGAAATGAGACCTTGCAAATAATCTTCGATTAGATTCTCGTTGTAGATCATTGTTGTTCAGTAGTCACCTGAGTCGTCAAGATCTTTACTAACCGTGGATAGCAGACTCTGGATTCCTACTACACACAGGAGGATGGTTCGATGTTGGGTCATTCTCATTGCGTTGCGAGGTGGTACGTCGGGAGTTTTGTCTCTTGATTCATCGGCAATATCACTATTCCAGGGCTGCAAATCAAATTATCATGTGATTTCAGTACCCCCATGATCACAATTCCTCTGTCTTGCGGATCCGCCTCTGCATTGGCACGGTGACAGGAATCCTGAATCCGAGAAACCAATGCGAGTTCTTGTTCATCACAAAGACTACAACTCGTGATAACCCATTCAGCTCACAAGACACAGCCTGGTAAGGATACCGCGACAGAATCCCTTGTACATTATCAGGACTTGATGCTTCATACAAAGGTTGTTGTAGCAAGTCCACCAAACCTCGTATGAAGCCAGACTTGATGATGGGAAGCGCGCTTGGGATCTGCCAATCGTGAACAGTCGTGCCTTGTCGTTGTGGTAATCACTTCACAGTCAATTTGCTTTTACCGTTATGCAGTGAAAGTAAAACCAATTGCTCGTCGCATTGTGCAAGTCCATGTATGTACCAGGTAACAGGAATAATGACTGCCCCAGTCCCGCCAATTTGCCTCGCAAGACCAAGACGGGTGACGTTTTGTAACCAGTAAAAATGTTGAATGGCGTGTGTAGGTCCCCACGGTGGTGACGACCTACCGTGGACGAGGACATACAGCGTGGCATCGTGAGGACGAGCACGATACGAGGTAGAAACGTGTAAAGTAGCGGTTACGGATATTATGGTCGTCTACATAGAGCGAGTAGAAGTCGTCATGGCATCAGGAAGATGCAGGATACCGGTAGTACTGCTTTACTGCCGTAGACGATGTACCTTGTAGTAGACCGGCTACTCACAAGGTCCGTCCATCGTACTAGTAAAAGCCTACACAGTGATCTCAACAAAAATACCTTGGCGAGGTCCGGTCACCATGGCGGGATTCGCATACCGGTATTTGATTCGCATTGACAGTGAGTCGCTCTTATACCGGTATGGACTGCAACATGTGTATCCAGAACACTACTTTCACAGTCAATCTTGCCCACCGCTTGTCCGAGGCATTATATGCAAGGAGATGTGATCACTGTTTTCTACCGGAACGTGAAATCGCCGTCGTCGTCATTAGCTGTTACTTCCTACTTAGCAGCGCGCTCTGTACATCTCTCTCTACTACCGTACTCGCAATAAAGCTCCATCTTACCAAGCAAGTCTACCATTTGTTGGAAGGGTTTCCTCCTTTGCTCACGCCTGGAATTCCTCCTTTGATCTGGAACTTGCAAGCGCAGACAAAACGGTACACGTGTCCTACGTGTAGAGTAGAAGGTGCTAGGACACCACTTGTGTATTTGCCACCACTAGCATCAACTCACATTTCTGGGCATCTTACAACCATCAACAAAATAGCGAACGTGAGCCACGCGAAGCACGAAACTCTTACTACTACGTAGTCTCCTTCCTGGCTTGTTCTGAAATTCCTTCTGCTGGTTTTGTTCGTTGTGGACACACTTAATAAGCGGAAAGCAGCAAAACAACATACCATGGTGGTCTTTGATCGACCAGTCGGTGCTCAAGCAGATATGAAGGAATTGGAATATATTTCTGCACTACATCAGTCAGGTTCGCGTTTGCGTCCTGATGGAAGTATCCGAGATGAAGACATCAAAGTATATTTACGATCTCGATTTGGAATAGAGGTATCGTTAGAAGAAGTTCGTAAGACCATTTTGCAAGGTTTGGGTGGATCCGATGATGAAGGGGAAGTCATTGATTTGATGGAATTGACTGCCATCATTATTATACCTCTGCTATTGAAAGCGGCTGCTGTGACAAAGGGACAAGAACTACCTCCCAATGTGGTGCCACCACCAGAAAAGTTATTGGAGATGTGCGCACAAATAATCCTCCATGATGTTACTGGATCGCAAGAGACACGGCAGACATTAACTCCCGAGTTCCTCCAGAGGATGTTTACCATCTATGGAGAAACCGAAATGGCTCAAGATGATAAACTCATTCAGGAAATGATTCAGGCGGCCAGTGGGGGATTGCGAAATGCATACAAGGAATTTAATGCACAGACATTTGCTGATGGATTGACCAAGGATGTCCAACTCTACAACATTGCCAATGAAGTGTGCATGTCAACTTCGATTCAGGATGTTTTTGATGACGACACTGATGCATCGCCAAAACCCGGTGCCAAGGTTGGACCTGGAGGTGCAGCTGTCGAAAATGTTGAACAAGGAATTGCATTACAGACATCTCCAGCGCGAGAGATTGAAACATTAAAACACATCTTCACTGCTCCAGCAATCGATATTCAAGCCGGCACGTACCGGTCCAAAGGTATGTGCATATTAGGCAAAAAGAATTCTCTCGTCAAACCGCTCTGTCTCATTATCATTTACTGAAATATTTCCTGGAAACCAGCGTTGACTCTGTGTCTTTGGGGTGCGGTATTGTTTACTTTGTTCTCGAAAGTTTTCGAAGTGCAAAGACTTCATATAACGGGTAATTGTGCCTATGATGCCGAGGAAGGATGGGTCGACAATAGTGATTCAATTGCCTGTCAACTCGCCAACTCCGTAGGTGGCTGGTTAGTCATCTTCTGTCTGTTCTCTGCTATCGGAGTCTTCTCAATGGGCATGGGCTCACTGGGGAACGACAGGGGGGAGACTCGATGGTATTTTCCTCTGATTGGGGCCATATATGTTGCCGGTTTGGGCTTTGCAGCCTATATATATCTTCCAAGCACCTCCTACCTCAAATACATGGCGTATGTTTCAATCATGCTGTCCATCATGACAGCATATTGTCATTTAAGCCATTTTATAACAATCGTTACGAAAGTGGACTTTGAAAAATCAAAGTGGGGGCGGCGACTTGGACTGGCGACTCTTTCAAGAGAAGTTCACGTGAAGACTGCAGCAGCGCACAAGTTGAACATCCTTTTGTCCAACGCCACAGAGCTCATGAAGAGTCAACCCCCTTCGTCCCTCTTCAAGACCTGTTTTGGTCATGGATTATCGGCATTTACAAGGAACGGTGTATCGAAAGAGAAAACGGGTGGAGTCATATGGCTGTGGCGCAGAGTTCTTGATCAATCTATATTTGAAAAGGAGGGAATTTGGTATTCCGTACGACTTGTTGCAAGCAACTTTGCCCAGCTCCACGTTTGTATGTTCATCTTGTTGCTCGGGACCACTGCCGTCCAACACGTCATGGAAAATTTTGGCACCGAAGAAGCCAAGACTAAGGTTAATGCAACACTATATGACCTTCTTGGAACATATGGAGCCGACTTAGACCCATTGGACGAGACTGTCCAAGAACCGTTACAAGTTTCGCTCAATCAAGCATTAATGTTATTGTATCCGGAAGAGGAGTACATGGTGATGATACCATTGCGCATCGGAGTTGGTGTTGCGGTCATAGCGGCCCTTCGGCTTGCAACGATTTATCTTCCAGATGTGACCACAACTATTCTGGAACTGCGAAGTGGTGTGATTCCATCCCTCCACTCACCTGAATTCCAGAAGTACCGCGAGGCTCCCGACACTGTCACCTTGTTGACAGGCACTCTATTCTGGGGTTGCTTGGTATCGTCCGTCTTATTTGGGATGTTGATTGCATGGATTGTATTTCTCTTCCTATGGCAAGGTTCCCGCTATTTCATGATGAGAATAACCGCAAGTCTTCTTGGGGTGATTTGTGTCATTGTGCTACGTCTTGTCTTGGTCATGTTTTGCTGCCGAAAAACATTCTACAAGGGCCTTTATAGAACGAAACCAGCAGCAGCGAATATTTCACTCCTTGCTTTTGAATGGGCAAAGTAAGTGCCGAAATCTCGAATTTGTCCAGACGTAGGCTATGATAACACCATGTTGCACTCATCAACTGGGAAATGATTACCTGTTAGTTTCTTTTTCACTGCCGCCTTTATTCTTGTGCGGATGTTCAAAGTATTACTGATTGCTGCGGCAAGTATTGGACAAATCGATAGACGACTCTTGGCCGAGGGTGTCGGTCAATTCGGACCTTTGGAATTCGATCCTTACCCCACCATTCATGTTAGAGACTTGGTGGCTCATGAAGCTCATCGACATCCTTTCATCGAAATCCTTGGTACCATGTACTTGATGAAGCTCCGATATGCCAAGCACTTTGGTTCCCGTGCCGGTAGTGCCTGGCGACTGGTGTTCATCTATGCCTTGTTGCCATGGATGAATCAATATCGCATTGTGGACAAAGACTCCGACACAGAGAAAGCCAAAACCACTGAAAGAAACAGCAAAAGCGAGCAGGGTGGCATAGCGGCGACAGTACCTACACTGGACCAACTGCCCACCCTTTCAGTTGTATCGTCGATGGAGGATAGAGTCTTGGAAATGAATAACCAGCGACTCAAGAGTCGCGTCGATTCATACCGCGGAGGTTGGGCAACCACGTATTGATTGTAAGGACTGGTGCTGAAAGGACAAGTATTACTGGGTGACAGGCCAGATGTATAAATTTTTAATTCAAATATGCGCTGATGAAAGCGTATGAAAGGTATGTGGGAAATAGATCAAGACTTTTGCTTTTTGGTGTGCTTGACATGCAAAAGCGAAACAACAAAGGTAACAGGTTAAACTGTCGACCGAAAGACTTGGTTAGCCGTGTTGTATCTGAACATTATTTACGCAATTCTATCTTGTTCGAACCGGGAATGAGCAAGACCCTGCACAACGCTGTGCACGTTTTGACTCTGCGACATCGTTTCTCTCACAGTTAGTCGCCCGTGACTGCTCGAGCAACATCCGATATAGAAACTTTATTCGGCAAGCAACACACGATGTCATAAATTCAAAAGAATCAAGCACAACAACAGTCACAACATTCTCTACACAAGAAAGCAATGAGCACTATCACCTTTGATGCAACTGATCGCAAGTATCAACTTATGGATGAATTCAAGCCTGATAAAGAAGGGCTTTGGCCATATCCCAAAGAAGAGGATGGATGGGTACATGCGCACAACGCTCTTCGTTATGAAATAAGATCTTTGATAGAGGCAATGGAAGCAACCTACAAGCGCAGCGGCAAACAATTGCAACAGTGGGAAATTGAGTGTATTGCCAAAGCCTGGAAGGCACACGAAGAACATATCCACAGTCATCACAGCAATGAAGACAACATCATGGGGCCTTATTTGGGCACACGCTTCCACTACCCAGACAAGGTAATTCTTTCAAAGTTACGCTTTTCCTCATCAGATCCTTCCACAAAACAGTGCTTGCTAACAATCGTTGTAACTTTGCCCTTCCATATGTTTGTTATAGTACACTGCCGACCACGATGAGCTTGTGCTGAAACTCGATAGACTTCACAAGCTTGTAGGCGACCTCAAGCCTGGCGATTCTGGTACTGCTTCCCTCCTACAAGAGCTTCGCGAGTATGAAGACCTAATCAAGCCTCATTTACTCCAGGAAGAGATTGAATGCCTTCCATTGTGTCGAGCATATTTCAGTCCGAAGGAAATATCAGTCAAAGTCCAGGAAATGCTTGCTCATGGGCCCAAGGTTGAGCTGGGTTCGTTCATTTATGCCAGTAAGTCAGATCTTGCAGCGACAACCTGTGTATTTTTTGCTACCATTTTTCTGACCCAGTCTGGTGTCGATACCTTGATGCACCGAACAGTGGGAATCGACAAATTTCGCAGAAAGTTCATGGTACAAGAAGGCATTCCATTTTTTGTTTGGTATGTTGATTTTGTATGGAAAGTCAAACACTTTCGTCGTGCCTTTGTTGCGCCCATTGAAGCTTTGAAGTATGGGACCCAACTTTGAAAGCCGCCGCTTGAAACAAAAATTCTAACTCCCAAGTCTTACTGTTAAAAGTCTGGCCACACATGAATAGGACCGAACTTTATTGTACTAACAAGTAGAAACAGACTGGTTTGCTAGAATGTCCTGATTTCAAGGCACGGAAAGTTTTGTAGCTGTAGAACGCGAGGATCTGTTCCCCCATTCATCATTCCTCGAGCGAAGTAACATATGCACGTCGGAATACAACAGAGTCGACATCGGTGGTAAATGTCAAACTTCCTTCAATCACCCCATCTCGAGCAGACTCCAAGGCTATCCGTTTTTATATTAAGAGTTACGACTGGATTACAGATTGCGGCTCTTCGTGAAGTGCCAGATACCGTATGCTAGTACAGAAGTACGATACCTGGTACTATACCTACTTTTAGACATTGCGTTACGGCTGACATAGCACGTTTGTGGAAGAAGGGTCTAGTATTAATCCAGCTAACATTGGATTCTGCATTTCCAAATTATCGCATTCACATACCTCCCCGCTCTTGCTGTATGACACTGATGCTCAAATCACTGAACATGGGCGATACATCGTCCACAACCTTGAATAATCGAGGAATATTGCATGGTTTACTCTCCATGACATCTAATCCTGCTTCTTTGAACTTCATCAATTCGCTTCGTTCAAAGTCGTCCACGTAGGCAGCCGTCAAAGCACAAATGGGTTGTCGTGTTCCAGGCCGGACTGCGTCTTCCCATTCTCGCAACTTTTTGGTGGCTTCAAAGCCGTTCATTACCGGCATGTCAATGTCCATGAAGGCAATATCATAAATCGCCTGCTTCAGTTTCGCCAACCCTTCCGTTCCATTTGCTGCGGTGTCCACAATGAAACCTCCCTTCTCAAATGCACGGGAAACAAGCTTACGCGTTACGTTACTGTCATCGACAATAAGAACCTTTCGCTTCATCGACCCTTGTCGCCATCCATCGAGACCACTGTTCATGCAATGGTATCGCAGCTGTCTGAGTATCGTTAGAGACGCTTCTGCATATTGCGTCAGGATGACCTCTTGTTGCTCTGGATCTTCCTCTGCTTCAATCATCTCTGTGGCAGTCGCCTTGAGCTCTTCCAACTTCATCTCAAATTGGGGGAACATCGTAATGCGGGCCTTCAGCCCACCACCTCTCCTTCGATCTCGATCATTTTGAGAATATGCACTTCGATCCGAGCTGCTGTGATTCATGCTACTTCTCATGCTCGCCCGAGACATTGTGGACATGGAGCTACGAGCGGAAGTTGCACCTTGCATATTGCCATCACTTCGTCGATGCCCACTAAAGGTATCTCGAGAGTCGTATCGTGGCTCTTTGGTATATAATCTTCGTTTTTGCTGTCGTTGTTGTTCATCGTCCGAATAGTCGCCAGAATCATCGCGATCGCTAATATCGCCCACGGAATCTGCGTCTGGATTCCTAGACACAAGACGTTGCGGTGGATCTATGTATCTTCCGGTCATACATTCCCATGGGGATGGATGTGGTTTGTCAGAATCACTCGCTAGTTGATCGATGTCGATTCCTACTGATCCGACATATTGAACTAGCATCGGAGTCTCGTCTCTGATCTCGTCGGCAACGTCACTCTCCAAAGCTGCCAGCAAGTCACCACGTAACTTCAGATTCACATACCCGTCACTTCCCCTGTCTTCAGAACCTCCGTCGGTATCGTAAAAGTATTTCCGAAGCGAAATGAGTTCATCTTCGTCAAATGGAATACGACTCAACCAGCCAAGAAGGCGCAGGTACGCGTTCTGCGACGGAATCCCTTGAACATCATTCATGCTGTGAACAAAGTCTGGTGTCAAGAAGTGTTGATAGGAATCCCGAGGGCCAGCCAGTCGTGACGAGTCTCGACCTGCCATCTTGGCAACTCGATTGGATTCCATCCATTGAAGTATTGTCTTCATTTGCTCGTCCTTTCGAATTCGAAAACATTCCTCATTGCTGAGATTCTGAGCAGAGATCTTGAGCGCGCCAAGAGCTACCATGGGTGGTCCAGCCTCAAATCCATTCATTCTCTTCATGGGAACCCATCGATTGGAAATGATACCAGCGATTATATGACATTGGGCTGCTTGACTTAGACAACAGTTGTCTACATCGAGCTCTTCAAGACGAGGATGTTGAGCCAGTGTAAATGCCAGCGCTACGGCACCTGATATCTTCATAATATTGCCCGACAGACCGAGATATGTCACGGACTCGCATACCACAAGACTTCTCATCAAGCTGTTGACACCGCGACTGCCTATTTGATTGAATCCCAAATTCAATCGCGCCAGCATCTTCATACTTTGTAGAGATGCTGCAACCAATTGGCAACCCTGATCCCCAATGTTGTTTCGATCAAGAGTAAGACTGACCAGGTTGTGTTGCAGAAGTTTGTTCATCATCGTTTCCACACCGACGTGCCCAATACCATTGTTAGTTAGCCGCAATTCAACAAAGTGTGAGACTGTTCGCTTGGCAATCGCCCTTGTGAGCTTTGTCAGTCCATCATTTCCCAGCTTGTTGTTCGAGAGGTCTAGACGGTCCAAGTATGGCATGACTTGTTGCTTCTTGGGTAATTTCTTTCCTTCCAAGAAGTTCACTATCATGTCAACTCCATCTGATCCAATGTTGTTTGATGTTAGACTTAATTCCTTGACGGGACACAAATGACCGAGGCCGTGCAATAATTGAGCCACTGATTCCGCACCGTCCAGAGTGGAGCCCAAATGAAGAACTTGCAATCCATAGTCCTTGCTGTAATACTTCTCCGATCCACGAGGATTTGATGATGGTGCTTGTTGTGAACCCGGTGTTTTGCTGGCACCAAACAATTCATCATCTTCATCGTCGACGTCATCGGATTCACTATCCTCGGCATAACCGCCGGCCGATACTCGGGCTTGCCGCTTATTCTTCCCCGTCTCCTTGGGATGTTGATCTGGAGACAGTGCACGACCAAGCTCTGTTGCAGCTCGGTACGATACATGATTTCCCGACAAAATTATTCCCCTAAGTGGCAAGATTCCATTCCTTTTCCGCTTGGAAAACGCCTTGGCCAGTGCTAAACATCCACGTTCTTCGATTCCACAAAAGCTAATGTCAATGGTCTTCAGAGGCGAACCTTCCATTGCAATGACGCTGCATATAATGTCCAGAGCTGCGTTTCCCATGTAGGTGTAGGAAAGATTGACGACTGAGATGGGTGGAGGACTCGGCTTGGGGAGACCCTTTGGGATGGCCGATACACGGTGAGCAACGTAATGATCCAACGCCTCATCTAAAGGGAATCCGGCAGTCAACGCCTGAAATACAAGAGCGCAAAGGTCTTCGACCGGCATTTGCCCAGTCAGGATTAACGTGATCATACGGAACTCCGTGACCGACAAAATGATCATTCCAAAGTCTAGTCGAACTCCCTCTCGTACTTCTTCCAAAACAGAGAATGGGTCAAATGTTTCTTTCTTCTTGCCACTTATCTTTTCGATAATCTCTTGCTCCAACTTGCTTGCTGCTTGGTCCTTGCTAATTGCTCCTCCAGCCGCAGCAGCTTTCATAAGCTGCATCAGTGGATCGTCCATGGTGGCATCGACTCCGGCAGCATTCGCGTTTCGAATCATGGCTTGATAAGCCGCGGCATCATCTGCCACCCATGGAATTTCGGATTCACTCAGGATTAATTGAGCGTCGGCCAACGCTTCCGGTGATGGAACCTTTTTTCCACCCACTACCGAATCCTCAAGTAATTTCAAGGAGGCAACCTTGGCAGCTTCCACGGCTTGTACCAAAATGGCAGTAATGCGGGTAATTCGATTGACAAAAATTGCAGTCGCTTCATCTTCCACAATTCGTTCTTGCAATATTATTCCTGGAATAGGTTGGTCCACATACGAAACTGCTCTGGTGACCAACCATATCCAATCACCTTCTATCGTTCTCCGACGTAAATAGACTTCTACATCAGGATGTCCCTTGTCCCAAAAGTGAGACTTGACCGCTAATAAGCCAGGGAGGTCATCTTCGTTTACTGCATCATAACTGCATTTAACAAATAATGATGGCGAAGTGAAGGTTTCGTTAGTCGCTGCCCTCCTGTTCCATGCTTTAGGCATTACCAAAATGAAAAACTTACGCTGATGTCATTAACAAGGCATCTGGTGGAAAGCCTGTAACTGTCTGGGTTGCCTCAAGGATCATACCTGTTCAAATAGAGAGGAACAACGTAAGTTGTCAACCGAGTCATAAAAAAGTCATAGATACGCCACACCACCAGTGGCAACCTACCATTTTGAGCAATGGTTAAATAATGCTCATCTGGTCTATGGCTCTCTTGCTCTTGCTGTCTTAACATTTGAAGCAGAGATTGGACACTATCATTCGTCGAGCCACGTAATCCCATCAATTCCAGTTCATGCATCGTACTGGCTTGATCCCCCATTTCAGCCGCTTGCATCGCCTTTAAAAAAGCCACTTGATCGGGATCCAAACCAAGACTAGGATTGGAAGACTCCATATCCATGAATGATTCTTGGTGTAGGTGTCTCTCTGGCCGATGTGACCTTCCGCTACTCGCCTCCCTCGCCGCCTCTGCCATTGCGGCTTCAGCGGCTAATTGCGCCGCTTGCATCATCTTGAATTATACCGACTTATCGTAGAATGACCCCCGAAAAACAGCAACTCTGATGGTGTGAACAGTTGAGGGGATCCGATGAATACGATGGATGGGTTTAGGTATATTTATTAGAAGTGTCAAGATGGATAGCCAACCTTCATGGATCAATCGCATAAAGCAGGGAGAGGGTGTTGAATCAACAACACACAGCGATGGGCGTGAGAGAGAGGGCAAGGGACACATGCCCCCCGGATTCCGCCGGTCCATTTTTCGGGCCACGGAGAACGACCACCCTCCTACCGGCAGGATGGACAGAAGCGACACTTTTTACATCCTATATATCCCTGGATCCAGAAACGTCCCGTGTCCTGTGAGACACTGAAGTACAATGAATCTAACAAACAGCATCTACATTTCATTCCACGGGGACGTCTTCAGTGCCGTCACTGGGAATGTCGCAGTTCCATTGGAAGAACGATCGCACAGCTCCAAGGCAAGACGCTTGGATTCGACATTCGACATCCTTGACAGTTGAGGCCCGTTATCGAGGCGTCAAGAGCACCGTAAAATTTTGCGTAAAAAAGCAACTTGGCGCAGTGAAATGGAATTGTCCGCGCCAGGATTTTACGCCCG